>RQTK01000001.1:302097-322685 GCA_003991915.1 Elysia chlorotica | reverse complement strand
CAACAAAAACAAAGAAAAGAGTAAAAAAAAAAATACAACAACAAAAAGCCCCCCCCCCCCCCCACACACACACACACTCCCCCCAAGCACCACACTAACACTCACACAAACCTTTCTCGGTGAATTCTATTAATTTTAATTGGAACCGTGCCTCATTAATTAAAGCGGGCCGCGCCAATCCCACCTGTTATGACGCTTACATCAATATCTGTGCTATATACTTTCTATTATTTCAATTAAACTCGAATCTTAAGCAAAACCGATTTTAAGCAAAATGCGTAACACTCGGAAATCCTGGTTCCACCTTTCCAAATACAATTATCATACTACACGTAGCAGCTACTGGTGTCGATGTCACTCCCCATGATTAATAGAAACTGATGTCCTGAGCATGCAGAGATTGTAAAATTGAAAGACAATCAAGTCCCTAGAGCTAACTGTGGGCCGAACAACAGAGATAGATAAATCTTGTTTTTGGTTTTGTTTTGTTCTGTAAATAATAACATTTGTAGATTTTGAAAAAAAAAATGTCCAGCCTTACATTTACTCAAGTGAGAATTGCTATTCAAAAGGTGAGACGTTAAAATGGCATACCCATATTATATTGTTGTTGGCAGGATATCCCCCCCCCCCCCTTTTTTTTTCAAAATAGCAACAGCCAACGAGTGCACCTAATTTAGATAATAGTAATATTTATGGTTTACGGAGAAAACTATAATAAGAATTGGAAGTGCGCAAAATAAACACATTAACAAGTAACCAAAAAAGCAATTGTTTTAGTTACAATTTCGAAAGAAACTAACACGTACATTTCATATAACCACCCCCCTTTTTTTCTTAGCCACAAAAACAAAAACCAACACCCTTTTTCCTTGAACAAATCAATGCTCTCAAAGGTAATCGTTTGTGGAAGAAAATTAGACAATAACAAAGCGCGGGATCCTGAAGGAGACAAGCTGCTCTCTCAATCAAACTTAAAAAAAAAAACAACCAAATGCGCAGTTGGTTTCTATTATAAAATGGATGCACGCGGAGGGTGCACAATGTTTGTTTATGTAAGAGTGGCTTATGCAGGTGGGAGAACAAGAGGTTTTTCCACATGGGTTTGGTTCTAGATATCCCATCGTTGGGGGTCATTTCATTAGCTGCTGGAACATACCATAATTATATCACACGACTTAATTCACTTGTTGGCGATCTATTAAAAAAGTCCTTAGCTGCAATACAAAGTCCTATAGTGTTTATGGTGCATCTACTTGACAAAGAACTCGATAATTTGAAGAAACGAATGCTAAAGCTCTGGATATTTTGAAATATGGCAAGTTTTTTTCTTTTACTTATGTAAAATAATTATTATTCTCTGTTATTTACTTCAAGAAAATTAAATAACAAACTGAAGTCCTCTAATCTTTTCTAGTAGTACTAAATCTTACGCTTTATATTTTTTAAAAACTACAGTGATATCACCATTATAATTTGTGTATGTCTCAATGATATCACCATTATAGTTTGTGTATGTCTCAATGATATCACCATTATAATTTGTGTATGTCTCAATGATATCACCATTGTAGTTTGAGTATGTCTCAATGATATCACCATTATAATTTGTGTATGTCTCAATGATATCACCATTATAGTTTGTGTATAGCATTATAGTTTGTGTATGTCTCAAAATCTGAACACTAACAAAAAAGATACCTCCCAGATCAAAGGTAAGTAACCGTCGCCCAAGGTTCAATGTAGGTCGCGTGTTTACAAGACCCCACACTTCACGCCCTTTCGTGTCAACTGTCATTGTAAGATAACAAGCCTTGGCCATAATCCAATGAAGTTTTGCCCACTGACTAAAGGGGCTGCTTGTAAAAAATTTAAAAAAAATGTGTAGATTAAAAAAAATCGCATATGGTTTTCTAAACAATATAAGAACAGTAATAATCAAAGTAATCGGAATGTACTGAAAACAATACGTTGTGCAATACAGACATGTCTTTAGTGAATGTTCGTGGTATTGAAGGAAAACATACGGTACTATATGCCATTCTCACACACCATTATACCAGATCTAGTTTTTACTCTCTCTCTCTCTCTCTTTCTCTTTATCTCACACACACATGCATACACAACAAAAGAACAACAACCAAATAAATAATCATAATAAAAAAAACAACACCAACACCAACAACAACAACAATAAACAACAATAACAACCGAGAAAACGCACAAGTCTCATGCAACTGAACATTCATATCAGTTACAATATTTAACATAACCGGATAGAAAATCCTGTTTATGTCATTATTTGCTATCTCTATCACTAAAATTAGAACCATGCTTGCCTACGATCCAGACATGTCCTCTGAAGGAACGTAAGGTAGGCTAGTTTCGATCTCAACATGCTGTATGAGTCACCTGTATCTACGCTGCTGTCACACACAAAGCCTTGAGCGTAAAACATTCCGCTGGCTCCAAGGCCACAACAATTGTATGATAAAGCCAAGTGACTTCATTGTTGATCTTCTTTAAAGTTACAGAGAGAGATTTTCAAGCATGCAGTGATCGAGTCCCCCGTGGTACGTGTAAACAAAACAATACAATACTTTTCACATCGCAAACATGTACAATCTGAATTGTTTGAATACCAGAAATGATCAACTTAGGAGTAATTATTGTTAAGGATATGAATCAGGCAGTAGCTTAAAAACTTTGGCTTTGAGGAGAGGGCTGGTTTGAAACTTAAGGTGGGCTTGATTTCAACCAATATTTAGCCGCAGCCATAGCAAAGTCAAATAAACTTAAAAAAAAAAAAAAGAAAAAGAAAGCCATCAAACATTAATTTAAAGGCGTTCCTGTGTTATATAATTAAAATTTCTAACATTACCATTAAAGTAAATAATTACTATTTCGTTAAGGTTTGGAACGTCAGGTTCAAGGTCTTGTCCATTCTTCGTCAATATCAAAAGCTGGTAAACGGTAATGAAGTTTTATTTTATCTTAGGAAAACCAACAAAGCAGTAAAATGGGTGTTCTGTGCCCCAGTGTGATTTGCTGAAAGTACAAAGGCAGTGATTTAGTATCTAAGTTTGATTGCTTGATAAATAAAGACAAAGGTGCAAGCCGAAAGACTTAAGGTCTCTAGAAATGCACATGTATACATTTATATGACAAGGGACAAACAAATAAAACTGAATTGCTCATAAATAACAGCGGGGAAAAAACAGCAAACGACATGTAAGCCACTGAAACATACAATTTAAATTTTAGATGTATGGTATAGCTGAGAAGAACAGATGATAGAACGTCATTAGGGTACAACACCTTTTCCCCCAGAATTTCCCAAACTCTTACCCTGACGAAACCTAACTCGTTTATATGATTTGAAACGCAAATATACACCCATTTATATAGGAAAATTACAATCAGATTTCATTTTATTTAAAGGCAAAAGATCTGATTCTGTACTTTCCCCAATCTATTTAAAGTTTCTTTCAAAACGCTGAGAATAAGGCAATAAAGTGCACTGGCTTGTGAGATTTCCTGCTTTTTTTGTGTGTGCAGGATAGTAGACATTTATAAGCCTCTAGGAATAGGCTTGATTAGTTGGCTTGCTTAGATCGGGAAAATGATATAAGATAAGAAATCGTATTCCTTACAAAAGGTAGACGCAACCAGAGCACAGCACAACAGAGCCAGTCAGAGCCTACGTTCTGGTTGAATGCCCAAGGTTAGACTGGTACCAACCAGTCACTATCAACCCAGCTAGTGCAGAATAGCATAGAACAAGCCACACCAGACCGGAAAACCCAGAATATAAAAATATGCCAAAATAGATCATGTCCAAAACATACAGGTGCATGCACTGAGAATCCGGTTAGAAAGGCCTTTTTTTACCGAACAAACATCACACTTTGCCTGGAGATAGACCAATGCTGTTTGATCACACATACTGCCAAGAAATGCATGTTGTTGCTTTGGACCAACAAACATAAAGATGATGTATCTTGAATCTTTATTACGTCAAAAGAACATATTTAGTCTAAGGTATAATTCTGAGACGCAAAAAGCAAAACGGGAATATGTCCTTGTGATTAACTATGGTCTATGAAGTATATCGCAATTTTAAGCCGGTTACCGAAGGCAACAAGTCGAGTCCCCAGAAAGGACCAGTTTATCACGACAGCTTAAAACCGGAGCGGATTCAGCGGGCGATGGTGAGGGCCTGCAAACCAATAATAAATCTTTAAAAAGTAACCTGAATTCGTCATGAAAATAAATTTAAAAAAAAAGTACATTTCGCAATACTTTCCATGTAACTCTTATTAACACGGGTGGATCTTTTGACATCCAACATCTAATGCAAAAATTCATGTTTTACACATTTCATAGAAGGAAAAGAAAAGAAAAAAAAAAAAGAATAATGTATTATTTCATAATACATGCATATTTCTTAATGTTGCTGAGGTGAAGCCAAGAGTTGGACCATTAATATTTTTTAATCGAGAAAATATCGCTTTAATCATCCATGTGCATTAAAAAAAAAAAAACCCTTTTTTCTTCTTCTCGCGTGTATTGTTACTAATCTAAGGTAAAAATATATCTATCTATCTATGAATAAAAATTAAATGTGGGAAAGAGCATGAGACTTTTAAAAACATTTCCGAAATGTTTCGCACATGGACGTGTGTATAATAACGTCGGGTGTTAGGAAAAAGGGTCATGTGTCAACAAGCGGCATATCTCCTAGTTGGTACAAGGCAATCGAGGAATCACTTTTCCAGATGCATTATTATAAATTTATAATAATAATAATAATAATAATAATAATAATAATAATAATAATAATAATAATAATAATAATAATAAATTTAAAAGAAAGTTCAATACCATAATAGGAGACACGAAGTAAACGGTTTTGAAAAAAGGCAACAATGAACAAACTAAATTCAAGCGCGCAACCTGAACTTATGTGATGGCACACACAACAAAAAAGTTTCAAAAAATACCGCTATTAAAAAAATCAATAAATATGACAAGGTAATTAAAAAAAAACACACAACAACCATACATTCGTATGACAATTAAATTCCATTTGGTTCCAAGCCAGGCGTCACCAATAAACACCCTGTCCGCGTGACCGTTTATGCCGGAAGACATTATTAGACATTTCATCCTAAAAAATAGGAATGTATCGACGAAGAAGAAGCCAAAGGAGGAGAGGAAATACGAGTAGGTGGAGAAGTTAAAGAGGTTGGCATAAATAAGAAAAGGGAGAAGAAGAGGAAGAAAAAGAGCCCACAAAGTGGAGTGTACCATGAGCGCTCACTCAATGTATCGCTTTGTATATCTGTTGGTATCTTTGTCTCCCTGTCTCTCCCTCTCTCTCTCTCTCTCTCTCTCTCTCTCTCTCCCTCTTTCTGTCTCTCTCTTTCCTCTCTGAACTCGTCTTTCAAGTCTGCAGCGCTGGCCACTGTGACCTTTCAATGGTCAAACCTTGTCTTAAGTCAGCATTGGTCACTCGGGGTCTATACTTAGTAAATGTAGCAAGAAGTGACCCATGAATGAACCATGACAAGCCCAATCAAAATAATTATGTACACATTGTATCACAATCCTCTGTCTTAATCATGATGTCTTCCCAATCTGAAGTCAGTTTATCTCAACTTTACATGACATACAATAAGAACATTTATTAAGACAGTGCGACAAAAATATTGCATGGGCACAAGATTACTCCTATAAATATCAGCTCTAAGAAGCAAAAACTCCTTGGAAAATACCGCTAGCTTCTAAAACCGCACACGCAATACACGCAACGGCACGTGTATCAAAAACGGGTATGCACTGTGAACTTTCGCCATGTCTAAAATCCTGCAGAATTTCTCATAAAAAAAACCCACGAATTACAAGTTTCTACATTGGCTTGTTTTTAACTGCACCTGACGCTTTTGTAAAAGTAGTTCTCTAATTGCATATATAACGTTGACAAAATACAGAAAAATGTTCTTAAAAATCACTCGAAATAATGGTAAAATGCAAAAATAAAACTAAAGTAAACAAAATGCATGTAAAATGTATGAGTGTATTCACTTCTAGGTTTGTATCAGTAAAAGATTATCAGGAAATGACTTTGGTATGGTCTGGGGCCTTTAGGCATTAATCATAGTCACACATGCCACAAGAGCAATTACTTGTGACAATGAATCAAACCGCTGCCTTAATACAAAAGAAGTATACAACAAAAACATCAATAACCCCCGCCAAAAAATAAATAAATAAATAAATAATAATCAAAAGTATATGCTTTTAGATACACTAATAAAATACATGTGGATTAGATCGTTAAAATTATTTTTTTCATTAAGAGGTAATCATATAAAACTTTCTAGGAAAATAAAAGACAGTATACGCTTATCTCTAACACTTTAAAAATAGTTCGCAGCTATAAAAGAGAGAAACTGCGCCACAGAGATAAATTAGATTCAACAGTACTGCATGAGAAGTTTTAAAATAAGATATGATGCGTTATCATTTAAAGACAAAATGAAATGATACAAGTTAATTTGTCTTTTCTGTTAATAATAAGATAATAATAATAATAATGATAATAATAGTAATAATAATAATAATAATAATAATAGTTATAGTGTAGGCTGTTATAGCCAGTCAGTGTTACGGCCAGTTCCTTGCTCACCGCTCCCCGCTCCCACAGATGGTGTATCCATAAACTAGACTCTATCTAAAATGTTGACCTGTGTGGTAACTCATCGATTAGTGAGAATAATTTATGTCTCTTTTTTAGTAGGGTAGTACATGCATTGTTTCGTATCAATTCAACAAAACATTTCTACAACGTATTCATCGTGTGTTAAAGATATCTCGCAGCAATCATAATGTTTGATGTAAAAAGATACGTCTCTCTGCCCACTATAATATTTTTGACTTGAATATAGCCCCAGACTAAGTCTATGACTTAGCGTAGGGCTGAAGGCATAAGGTGCTAGCAGACAGCCAACAGAGAGCACAGCAATTAATTAAAAGCTTCCTGGCATGGCAAAATCTGATTCACGGTATCAGTGGGCCGTCGTGTCGGTTTCAGTTAAACAATACTGTCAGTACTTGATAGTAATTTATCACAGCCGCTGTTCTGGCATCGTCTCAATGCAATTTCCGCAGTGCCGATTGATTCTAGCTTGACCAAGCAGGGTCAGCTGATACTCTCCGGGGAGGGTCTTTGAGAATACATACACGGAATGAAAGAAGAAGAAGAACAAGCAGAAGGGGGAGAAGTATGAGTAGGAAAAGAGATATAGAGAAAAAGACAGGAATAAAGAAAGAGAGAAGAAGAAGAAGAAGAAGAAGAAGAAGAAGAAGAAGAAGAAGAAGAAGAAGAAGAAGAAGAAGAAGAAGAAGAAGAAGAAGAAGAAGAAGAAGAAGAAGAAGAAGAAGAAGAAGAAGAAGAAGAAGAAGAAGAAGAAGAAGAAGAAGAAGGAAGAAGAAGGAGAAGAAGAAGAAAAGAAATAGAAGAAGAAGGAATGAAAGAATGAGTGAGAGAAAGAGAGAAGAGAGAAGAGAAGGAGGGAGAGAAAGTATGAGTAGGAAAAGAGATATAGAGAAAAAGACAGGAATAAAGAAAGAGAGAATGCGAGAGAGAGAGAGAGAGAGAGAGAGAGAGAGAGAGAGAGAGAGAATGCGAGAGAGAGAGAGAGAGAGAGAGAGAGAGAGAGAGAGAGAGAGAGAGAGAGAGTAGTTAGGCTAAGCCACTTGTCAGGTCGACCAGTCTGAAAATCGGAAAAGGCGACAATGGCATCGGAAATTCTCAATGGTACCGCGGGCTGACTTTCACCTGGCAACGGAACCATTCAGTTGAATGCAGAGAAGGGTAACAAAGATCTCGGACAAAGACCTCTGACTATTTTTTGAATGGCACAATTTTCTGAAGTCAACGAGGATAACATAGCCTTATTCTTGGAAAAAGAAAAGATAAAGGGAAGAAAAGGAAAAATTGCCACTTCTGGTTTATTCTTATTAATGCAAAGCTCTTTTTAGTTGATAATTAGAAGACTGAATGCCGAATAAAAATGCTGACTCAGTGACTTGTGCACTTCTCCGTGGGATTTCAAATTTGCTCAGATGTATTTATCCTGATTCAAACGATGTTGAATATTTGGAAGTTTTCGTTTTCTATCAATATTGTAATAGGTCATTTGGTCTTTTCATTTTTTCTTTTCTGTAGTATTGTGATGTTAGCAGTGGTCCAATGCAAACAACAACAACAACAACAACAACAACAACAACAACAACAACAACAACAACAACAACAACAACAACAACAACAACAAATAATTAAACCCAAACAAACTAACAAAACAGCAATAACAAAGAAGTCGCTAGACAAATGCTCAATAAAGTTAATCTTTTTTCCATTTTTCCTCCTCTTTTTCAACAGTTCCTCACGTGCCTCATGTAACTTAATAGGCTATGCACAACAGTCAACTAAGCAAGCAAAAGTTAAACATTATTCAGATATGAACAGCAATACCATTTAACAAGCATACAGCTTTGAAATTCGATCACTCAGAACGAGTTATGTTGTTACAAACGGTGATATCGAAACCGAATTAAAAGAAGAAAAACGAATACTACAACAACAAAAATATCAATTTGTACAAACATAGACACTTTATAAAGCTTGCTTAAATCATGTATATAAAGTTGAGTGAAACCTAAATCAATTGTAGGCATTTCACAACACTAAGATATATAGATCTACTTTTCCTGCAATTAACCGAGATAATTGAACAAAATACATTTGTATAGCAATAGCCATTCTTAACCTCTATTTCGCAACACCTATATCATGAAGCAGAGAAATGAGCAGTGGGGAGAGCAAGTATCAGATCAACTTGACTGCCATACACGGCCGGTGCAATTACCTAACAACCACTACAGGTCGGTGACCTTTCGACTACCACGCGATGATCAGCTCCACTAAGTTTTGAAGATGCCCATGCTTCTACCATACTTATCCAATGTAACATTTTGAAAAAGGGGGTTTGAATTTTACTTTGTACAAGCAGGTACAAGAAAACTCAGTCGGTACTCGGCAATGCGCTTGATTGACCGGCAAGAAGTCCCCGGTTCGACTCGAAAAGTATCGATATCCTAGGATTCTTAAAGGTGAAGGGGCACAAAATGAGATGCCAATATCAAATCACGTGATCGTCTGCCCAGAGCAAATTACCGTTTGAGCTGCCTACAGACCTCCTAAAAAAGAATGAACTAAGGTTTTGTAAGTCGGTGGCTCCCTACATACCCCCGCCTGCCTCTCTCTCTCTCTCTCTCTCTCTCTCTCTCTCTCTCTCTCTCTCTCTCTCTCTCTCTCTCTCTCTTTCTCTCTCCCTGGGTACTGACCCTGGTGCTCGATATTCGATGCGGTCTGTAAACAGCGCCTTACATAACCCATTGATTCTGCCCCACTCATATTGCTGGGGGATTTCGCTATAGTCTAACCGGAGAATGCGGTCGTTGAAGAAACAAAACAGAAATATTGCATACACTGATATTGTGTGTATATATTATATTTATATATATACACACACAATACAAACATGTATAGATATCCAGTCAAATTCGATAGTATGCAAAGGGTCAAATTTTGTCAACCGTGTTTATTGTAACATATACTTTTTTAAAGGACTACAATAATATTAATGGTCCTATTACTTTTAGGTTTTGGTAATTTTTCTAAAGCGCTTGTTAAATATGACTTCAACTAAAAATAAAATTAAAAACTAGACATAGTTTCTCACCGTCCGAATCAGAGCATTACATATTTCAATTAAAAAAAAAAAACAAACAAAAAAAAACGTATTTGGACTTAAAGTTAAAGATTACCCTTTCATCATTTTTGTAAACAAGAATTCTAACAAGCAGATCATGGTTGTAGGATATTCACACTCAATGCATTATTTACATCGATACTGATGGTCGATGATCAATATGAGAGGGGATAGACATGAGAAAACAAATTATATTGGGATTAAAATTTACTATTTACAAGTCTTTATTATTTTCCATAGCATGTGTGACTAATTCTAGACACTATGAAAACAGGCAATAATATTGGTTCATCAATTCGATAGTTGCATATTACATTGTATAACCAGCTAAATTTCTAGAACCAAATATCAATTTGAATTAGTTTATGCTAAAATAAAAAAGAATCCTAGCTGAAATTAAAAACAACAGCCACAGTCAATGGCCATGTAAAAAAACAACAACAACCAACAACCTCAGTAGTATTGTGGCGTATTCATCTCTCAAAGGCATAGCGATAAAAATATATAGACCACTAAAAAACATAAAAGTAGGACATAGTGGAAACACCCTTTCTTCACACCATTGGTGGGTAATAAACATCGCTATCACCCGTATCTTTTAAGAGTAAGACTTATCGGAAAAAAGATAAAACAAAACTATACTTCTTCAAATGAAGAAATCTTCAGGACAAGTTCATGATCAAAACAGCAACAACAACAAAAGAGAACACCAACGAAGATGACGACGACGATGACGCAAACCAGCCAAAGATAGGCTACACAAAGTTTTACGAAACAAAGATGGTGATGCAAAATCAAGAC
Organism: Elysia chlorotica; assembly: GCA_003991915.1. Classification (NCBI taxonomy): domain Eukaryota; kingdom Metazoa; phylum Mollusca; class Gastropoda; family Plakobranchidae; genus Elysia; species Elysia chlorotica. The sequence goes on along the minus strand of RQTK01000001.1, from coordinate 312,045 downwards.
TTGGTGGGATGTGGTTTGAAATGTATTTACTTCTCAAAAATTATGTACTCAGGGTCTGGAATCCAAATTCACGAACAAATTGATAGATGTGTGTACGCAAGATAAAAGGTGACAAGTCATACTCGAAACAATTTGATTTTACCAAGAGCTCTTGTCAACAAGAATAAATGTGAAATCAGGGTTAAGAAGAAGAAGGAGAAAAAGAAGAAGAGGAAGAAGAAGAAGAAGAAGAAGAAGAAGAAGAAGAAGAAGAAGAAGAAGAAGAAGAAGAAGAAGAAGAAGAAGAAGAAGAAGAAGAAGAAGAAGAAGGAGAAGAAGTAGATATATTATTAATCCGATTGGTGTGCAGTTATTATTGCTTTGCCTATTAAGTTCACCAATCTTCGTAAAATTGTATAGTTTTGTTACGTTCCATTTTAAGCACTCTAGCTTTAATGATATCCATCTTAAACAATCGTCTGTACTTTTTAAGGAAACTTAACTAATTCCATGTCGATAAGAAAATAATGTGCCTTAAAAAAAACCCAAAAAACCAGTCAATGAGAGTGTGATCTGTTTCGCTCTGGTCTGTTGGGGAGTAAATGAAAATGTATAAATAATATGTACACTCACAAAATTTATCTCCAAATGTAACAAAGTTTGCAAACCCACAGAATAATTCCCTCATATGTAGATATTTTATATTTAGTTGCTTGTCAAAGGAAGATTGTTTCAATTTTGAAAGATGAAAACCTCCTCTTTATAATCAGTTAAGATTTTCTGAGCGCTCGGGGAGGCCAACAGTCAATACAATTTCTATTCAGACCAAGTTGCACATTGGGTATAATTTTCACAATGACAGGCTGAGGAAAAATCTTTAAATAATTAACAGATCAACTTAACTCGACCGAGAGTGCGGAAGGTAGCTGGCCTGAAAGTGCTAAATAGAAACATTTGTGGAAATAGATCACGCATTATTATTTTTTTCACACAAAGAGAAGAAGATATTTAAAGACAAGTAAAAGTTAAATCTTATCTTATCTTTTCTTAATATCTTATTTGATTGGGCATCTAGTAAATGTTACATTTATAAAAATCGGTCCCTTAGTTGACCAATAAAAATGGCCAATTCCTCCCGATATTCAAAGTCCGCTTAATCATATTTGCATCTTTACTAGAGCACGACGTAACATTGTTGCCAGAATCATCTTTTAACCCAAAACACAATTCCTGAGATGCGTGAACAATACTACGGTAGTTAACCTGATTTCTAAACGGCATCCTCTAATCCTCATGTGTTTCCAATTAGCACCTTTAACACACAATGGGTATAATTTTCACGATGACAGAATGAGGAAAAATCTTTAAATAATTAACAGATCAACTTAACTCGACCGACAGTGCGGAAGGTAGCTGGCCTGAAAGTGCTAAATAGAAACATTTGTGGAAATAGATCACGCATTATTTTTTTTTCACACAAAGAGAAGAAGATATTAGTTACAAGATAGGGTGAAAAGGCGGAAGGCAGTAGAGAGATATATAAAACAGGCGGATGGAGGAAGAAAGGGAGCGAGTGAGAGAGAGAGAGAGAGAGAGAGAGAGAGAGAGAGAGAGAGAGAGAGAGAATCGCGAAGAGTAAAAAAAAGTGTGAGATGTAAAATTCAACCAAGGTTATTGCAACTCAGACGAGTTATTATTAAAACAAAGAGAACTTTAAAATCTCTACATATTGTGGGCAAAATAGATACAAAAGAGAACTTCAAAATCTCTACATATTGTGGGCAAAACTTGGATTTAAAAATGGTTGCCTTAAAAGGCAGCACCATTAAAATGGTTTACGTGCCTAGGCTTTCTTTAACAGTAGTTGATTGATTTTTAATTGTCAAAAGGAGGAATAATTTGTTTTAATCCATCATCTTATGAATAAACAACACACAAGCAGAAAAAGTATGTAAGTGGTAGAATAAATAAATGTATGGAAAGCAACCGTATACGGAAATATCATTGTGTAAAAAAAAAAAAAGATGGAACAAAATAATTATGATATTAAATTAGGTAAAAGTAAGCCATTCGTCAACTCTAGAGTGTCAAACTTATCATGGTCCTGGCATCAATCAGATGTCAACGCTATCCATTATCAATCGCCTAAGAGGAAAAAAGACATTTTTATCACAATGAAATCACTTAACCTCTTAATGTCAGTCTCTGTTATTTCACTTCTCACATACCTTCAATCCGCAGTAGTGCCCCTGGTTGGTAACATCCAGCGCTTTACTATGAGAGTGTTTTTTGCGTTCCGCAAACATTTCTAGTGCCACTTTCCATATGTTCCAAATGATTGAACATGTCATAATAATTGAAAGCCTTTTCTCAAAGGATCCCAAGGCGAGGGAATAAAGAGAGATATGGTTCTTTTTTAATTCTTCAATTCAACCATCACCCCATCTCGAACTGGGTAGTTATTTGTTAACATTCGCATTGGTCTGTTACGTTGTGTGCTTTTTAAAGAAACCTGTACTATAATTTGTATTTCAATGCCACTGTCTTGGCGGATGCTTGTAGAATAATGTAAATGGATTTTTAAACTTCATCCAGTCCAAAAACAATAGACACCGTAAGTTTTCCTCGCTAAACGTTTTTGGAAGGAAGAATAACTAATACAATCGTAATCATTTAATTCTTGGACAAAGTCCCACAGATATTTTAGTTTACTGATGTGTTCGAGCGGATTTATGGCTGGAGCGCTCCTGTAACTGCTTGGGGACCAACGCGATAAGTCAATGCATCGTCTCCGAGGCCTTCATAAGAACAGACCAAGTCACCGAAATTATTAGAGTGAATACATTTAGCGTAATTAGGGTAACAGTGAACTATCTCTAAAAAATCATAACCATAGTCAGTTCACGTTGAAACCCAAAGAGGAGTTTTTGTTCAGCCTACTCAGCCTACAATGCAACGATGAGAAATGATCCAAATGTCTATACTATTTTGATGGTATAATGCAATGGGACTCCAATTGCAATTTTTTTTGTCGACTTCGGTGACTGTGCCTGCTATTTTTGGAAGCCTCGATCGTTTCCCAATAATTCATGAGCCAAATGAGCTAATGTAAATATTTTACTCATTGACGAATAATAACCATGAATGCTGGAACGTTGTTGTATTTTACTTACTATTAGGTAGGTGTCGGTATAAAATGGCTGATTAAGTCTCAGGTATCCCTCTCTGGGATATGATCGCAGTACATATATAAGACTTTGCTTTAGGTCTATGAGGCGTGGAGCATGAGAGAACTTAGCGTTAACCCACAATAGAAACCCACCCATTAGGATCAAACACAACAAGTCAGTGAACCTCGAGTCGTGGTCTTCATGAGTTAATGATGAACATGACGACAACTAGCGGAAAGATGAAAGTCTGCCGTCAAAACGTTTCCGAGACAAAACGAAAACAAAGTCATCTTTCATCTTTCCCTGACATCTTTTGGTCATCTTCTCCTTCAGCGAGCAGCAGTAACTAACCAACCCCGACTTCATCAGTGCGCCCTTGTATCTTGGACCGAGTTTTCTGTAGATATTGCCGCGCGTCAGAAGCGGCCCCAGTGCAGTGGAGCGTGTGGCAGTGGCAGGGAAGTTGTTTTCTCTGCCACGACTGACCAAGACTTTGGAGGGTCAACGACACACCACACTTGGTCTGCCATGTGCAATGGAGTAAGGGATAAAGAGTGGGAAAATATTGGAAAATTAAATTAAAAGAGAGGAGAGAGAGAGAGAGAGGGAGGGGGGGAGGGAGACAGAGAGAAAGAGAAAGAGAAAAAAGACATACAGAAAACCAGAGAAAGAAATAGAGAGAGAGAGAGAGAGAGAGAGAGAGAGAGAGGGAACGGGATACATGCAGATAGATAGAGAGGAAAAATAAATGGCGTCCGTATAGAGATAAAAAATCAGATAATGCCGCTCTTGTCTCGCCGTAAAAGCAACCAAACCACTGACCAGTCCCTGTTCAGGTAAACTTACAATCGTGGCAGAACAATAGTAATTGGATCTCGGACAGACTTGTTTGTTTGAACAAACACTACCATAACAATATATTTACTCTTTGTGTTGTACTCATTCTGCCAGAAACACCGTTCTTTTCAAATTGTTAAATGTAGGGTGACAGGTCGTATAATTCGTTGAATAAAATCAGAGTAACTAAAAACTATACTGTTTCTGAGGAGGCTTTTATAGTCAAATGCCAGATACAAAAAATCACGGATGGAAAGTTCGAATAATTCTTGTTGGGATATTGTAACATGTTTGTAGGTATTGTGTTCCACTGAAAACGCCCATACTCTCCCTAGAGCACTCTCAAACAATTCTGATCGATACAAACTAATTTGGCGGCGTTACACAGATATGAAGTGATTCATTAGCAACTTTTGGAATCCCCCCTGGGACGTAAATTAGAAATCATGAAACCTGAGTGGAATAAGAAGAGTCGTATGTACAGTCAAATCCAGAGATGCAGTTTCAGTTTGTTTTAAACAGGAAAGTATAAACGACAAACTAAATCTATGAGAATCAAGGCTCTAGTCCGTCTCAAAAACAAAACACCACAAACAAAACGTGGCAAAAGATGCAGTTATTGGCAATCACCCCTACCCCTCCCCTCTCTCAACCCGCATGGATATTCTCTCCGTATTTCAATTCAAGTAGCTGGCCACGTGTTAAGCCTATAACAGGTGGGTGGTTAAGCTAAAGTTCAACGACCTTCTACCTATACATTGTCCATGTACCCTGTCTGGAAACTTGTCTATCCCTCGATAATAAACCCATTAGCATGCGTGCACAGCGCTGTGCTTTGCCAACTATCTAAATCAGTTAAACAAACAGAACTAAAAAGATCTAAGTTTACGTCTATTCTTAAACTGTTCATATTCAGGAATATAGTTTGCGGTTTTCATATTTAATTTTTTTTTTTAACCAGGCAAATGTTTTGCTGGTTAAACTTGTTGAGAAATGGATCACAAGAAACGAAGGAAGAAAAACAAAAGGTGATCTGAGATGATTGCAAACATGTAATAGATAATGAAAAAAAATGAAAAAAGAAGATCAACATACAATCATCGCTATGTATATATAATTATGAATGAAGTTTGAAACAAGTAGCATAATCGACTGGGTAATGAAAAGGACACAAGCCTCGACATGCATCTGAATGACTGGCTTAGGAACTGCGCCTATAGCAAGATTAACCTGGAAAGGTAGTCTACCTGATCGGAATCGCACTCGAGTCCTGATGGACCGAACATTCGTCACCAGGTGTTGATAGAAGCATTTCAAACCACCGACTTCTATACATGCACTAGAAGCCGATGCCCAAAACTATACCGCGACTTGTCCAACAGACACGCGTACACACACACACAAAAAGAAAGAACAAGAAAAGCGTCGCGGAAAGCAAAAGACACTGCACACCGTACAAGGTATTGCGAGGTTGCTTTCTACACAAGTGACCAAAGCTGGTTGCTCTACCTGGCCTGGGTGGAAAACACCAATTAACGATAATTCTAGGGCAGCAAGCTCTAGAAATTTTAAAGTACAAAAAATGGTCCTGTATGTATTTGTACTCTTCGTTGAAATTCAAACGAACAAAACAAAAACTCGCCCCAAATGAGTTTTCTTTTTGGTGTGCTTGATAAACACAAAAATATTTTGATCAATATAATTTGCTCTCCATTAGAATATTTTGGTTATATTAAAAGAAATAAATAATAGCACACTTGTAGGTGGAAAAAGCTGTTTGCATGTACGTACGGTTTCGCCCATATCTTTCTATCCCTTGTTTTTCTTCGCTTCACTTGAAGAAAAGCAGTGTTATTTTTATCTCGTATCCAGATACAAAATAAGCAGTTAGATAAGCAGTAAGATATAGATAAATCTTCCGCAACCGCAATATCCTATTTTAGACATGCGGTGTTTATGAATGTGTTTTATAATAGCTAACATGAGAAAAGCGCAAAAAATTTAATTGCGAGCGTTCGTACTTTTTGACAAAGCGCATCCTAATTCTTTTATGTGAACATAATTCTAAAGCTTTAAGAATAGAAATGCCAGAAAATGAAAATGAAGATTCAGTTAGATATTTTTCTAAAGAAAAGACAGGGAAATGAACAAACCGTTAATGGACACCTGTTAATTTATTTTACAATTTTAGCATGGACAGTCAGCTGCTGCAAATAACGATAATCATTGGGCACCTGTTAATTTATTTAACAATTAATTTTATCATGGACAGTCACTTGGACAGGGGGGAGGGGGGGGGGGCATGCAGCTGCTGCAAATAACGATAATCATTGAGGAAAAAAAAAGAAAGAAAAACGATAAAGACAGAAAAACACGATGAAAAGCATGTTCACTTCCTTTTTTTGTGTTTTTCATAAGTATTCGCAACCATAAATGCTGTATAACGGCAAAATAGGAACAGTAAGATTAAATTAGGAAACGTTTCGCGTTGTTTGTTTGTTTGCTGTTTTTTTTCGGTTTTTTTTTTTCTTGTGTGCAAATACGACCGGAACAAGATCAAGTTCCCTGTCCATAGTTACGTGGAAATTGTCATCTATGCCAAACATATTATCTATTTTTACTGCCATCTATGCCAAACCTATTTAAGAAAGAAAAACGATAAAGACAGAAAAACACGATGAAAAGCATGTTCACTTCCTTTTTTTGTGTTTTTCATAAGTATTCGCAACCATAAATGCTGTATAACGGCAAAATAGGAACAGTAAGATTCAATTAGGAAACGTTTAGCGTTGTTTGTTTGTTTGCTGTTTTTTCGGTTTTTTTTTCTTTTGTGTGCAAATACGACCGGAACAAGATCAAGTTCCCTGTCCATAGTTACGTGGAAATTGTCATCTATGCCAAACATATTATCTATTTTTACTGCCATCTATGCCAAGCCTATTCTCTCATTTTAATGTAACACCTGGGTACATGTACTTCATTTTAAGTCTATATTATTGTATCTACATATTTGGTATAACGCAAGAATAGACCATACGAGTTGCAAATCAATGACGAGATACACGTATAAGGCGCTGGATGCTATGAATTTTTCAACGAATGATAAGTTCGGATTATGGTAATGATACTTCTTCAAAAGCTGAAAAAAAAAACAGGCTATTGCTTTGAATCCAAAACCATTTTAGATTTTCAGCGTAATTTTATAGCCGTGGCGAAATATATATAATTCACCACGCACACAAATATATGCATACATACATGTGTCACCAAACTATAAAAATACACTGAAAATCTAAGAAGTTGTTAAGTATGTGTATGTGTGTATAAATCTAAAATATAAAAATACCGAAGGTATATATATATATATACGTCGTACAAAGCCCTCATTCTTCACAGCCCTGCCACAATACACGCAATGATCTTTATGGGTCGATGACCAGCGGTGTTGGAAGTAAAGCGCAATATATAACTAAACATGACGTCTCTCCACGGTGGCAGTCCATTGAAAATAATACAGGACAGATAGAATAATAGTGACTCGGCTGTACAAATGAAAACCGAGATATTGGAAAAGAAATATAAAAGAACGAGACGAACAATGATTGATTAAACAGAAGTTTACAAGAAAAGAAACAGATGTTTGTATTTCCCAATGTAACGGTTGAATACCAAATAGCGCAGGCAGATACATAAACAGAAATACAGAGAGAGAGAGTGAGAGAGAGAGAGAGAGAGAGAGAGAGAGAGAGAGAGAGAGAGAGAGAGAGAGAGAGAGAGAGAGAGAGAGAGAGAGAGAGAGAGAGAGAGAAAGAGAGAGAGAGAGAGAGAGAGGAGAGAGAGAGAGAGAGAGAGAGAGAGAGAGAGAGAAAAGAGACAGACAAAGAAGCACTGTTACAGACCAATATAGTTTCCTACAATCGATTTTTGGTGAAACGTTTACGTAATAATACCAATTATCAATAATTTTAACAAATAACCCCAGCTTATACATGAATTTTTATCTCTCCCTACTTGCCCCTCCCCCCCCCCCCCTCTCTCTCTCTCTCTCTCTCTCTCTCTCGTCCAGTTATCGATCTTCGACACAATCTCCATTCTATTCAAGAACAGAGGAGCAAAACAAAAACAAAAAAGCAATGGCTGGACCGCTTAAGCCGACACTTGGTCCAGTTTGCTGTGGCCAGAGAGCGAGACGGCAGTCTAACAATGGTCAAAGAGGACTAGTCTGACCTGAAACGACCCCTGATGATTGACCCTACTGACCATTAATCGCGTAACACACAATGGCGGACACTCCAGGGGCGGTTCCATTGTGGCCATGTAGGGTAGCTTAAGGGGCGGGTAAATGTTGTTCAACAGCGGGAGGGGAGAGGGTGGTAGTGTACTTATTTAAAATGCATTACGTATTATACCTTTAGTTGAAAGATGGACCGAAGGGAGAACAATAATTATTATGTAGACAAAAAAAAAAGAGAGAGAAAGAGAGAGAGAGAGAGAGAGAGAGAGAGAGAGAGAGAGAAAATCGATAATCATTAATGCCCTCGGTTCAAAAAATTTTTACCAAAACAAAGCCAACTAAACAAGCGAACGATTATAATACAGCAAGTTATTCGTAATAAATAAATAAAGAAATGAAGGACATTGTGATAACCAAAAAATGCATGACATATTTATCTATATGATTCCAGACACTTTTATTAGGTGGGACGCCTGGACCAGACTAAAACTCCAATAATTTATTGGGAAAAAAAAATCGGTTACGCCAGACTGTCAGCAGCAAATTAAATATGAAGAATCATGGCCAACCAAAAATACCAACTTATTCATTTAGGATAATTTTATAGGCATACTTAAAGACACAAAAAGCGGCCAAATGTGAGATCAAACCGAACAAAAAGAGTAAATGGAAGCCAAGGCATTGAATGTTACCGGTTAATCCATTCTTGCAAAAGGAAAAACAGACACGCTTACAATTACGCAAAACACACGGCAGGCGTCCTCTCTCTCTCTCTCTCTCTCTCTCTCTCTCTCTCTCTCTCTCACTCTCTCTCTTCCCGGTTCCGCAAAGAACAATACAGCGCCGAGGGGGCACTGAACGGACACGCTGACCACTCGAACTGGACTAGGCAAATACTACAGAACCAAGCTAGAAGCCCACACACAGAACTATGCAGGTGCTCTCGGCACATCATTAATTTCAATGGATTTTACTTTTTATGGCTTCTTTGAGTAACCTGGCTTCTTACTCTCGAGGAAAATTCTTGATAAACGAGAAGCCCAATTGACATTGTGACGAGTGGTGTTTTATGTAACCAAGACGATAGCGTTCCTACCTGGAAAGTGCAAATGACCCGAATTATTCGGTATAGCTGACCGTGTTAATTTAGTTAGTGTACACAGTGTAGTGCTCGATCACCAAAGAATATTTGGTTAGGAGCATAAACTGTTTTAATTGCATCATCAACACTCTTCGATGCAGGCAGTTGGAATTAAAAAAACAAAACAAACTAATAAGCAATACGAGCGACAGAAAACACAGTTTTGAACACTGTACAATTTTCTTGCATTCGGAGGGAAAAACATGTTTAATTTATTGACAGTTTTCTATTTTTAATATCAACTGTATGAAACTGATTAGCAATATATACAAGGCGAATAAAATGGCGCAGCAGACTAACTAGAGAAATTTCAACTGAATTTTTTTTACTGGTTTAGTACAGAAAAAAAAACAACAACTCGGGCCGTTCTCTTTTTGCGGTAAAGGAGGCTGTAAATCAAAACTCAAGATGGTTGTTAGGTTTGAACAGGTGAGCCGAAAACCTATATCTACTACGTTTAATGGTGTGTAGTTAAATGTTATACTATGTCTTTTACATTCATTTCATAATTATAAGGTTTGAAAATAGATAGATAGAGAGATAGGTAGGTAGGTAGCTAGAGACAGAGAGAGAGAGAGAGAGAGAGA
>RQTK01000001.1:278641-301988 GCA_003991915.1 Elysia chlorotica | reverse complement strand
GAAGAAGAAGAAGAAGAAGAAGAAGAAGAAGAAGAAGAAGAAGAAGAAAAAGAAGAAGAAGAAGAAGAAGAAAAAGAAACAATGACATGATTAATTATGAAGATCATAACGGCGATAGTGCAGGTAATGGCGAGTAAAGCAAGGGAACAGAAAAAACAACAACTGTAATTGGGGTTCCAATGCATTCTTGTCACCTGCTCTCTTAAAAAGAGAAAATTACAGACTTAAACCGCACAAAAATGTACGAGAAGAGTTTCTAAGGTCATTTAAAAAAAATAATTTAATTTAGAAACAGAACCAATAATTACTATCCAGATTGTTTTCTTAAAACGTAAACAAAAAAAAAAGACCAACATAAAATTCGAGATAATGATTATCACTAGCGCACATTTATTGCAATATTCCTGTAGCGTACTATCAAACATGTCACACATTCTCTGCACAATCAAACTTTCAAAGGCTTCATTTTCAACGCGAAACGAAGAAAACTAGTTATTCTATTTTCGCCTTTTTACAAGGCTGGAACTCATTTCTCGCAGTCAAAGAAGGCAAATTCATTTCTGTTTTCAGCCATTCAGCTTTAACACTAAACTTATTTAGAAGGAAAAAAATGTCAGATGTAAGGTTGGAACAAATTCAAATGTAGATAAAAGTAAAGATCAAACACATGTTTGAGATATAAATATTACCTATAATCAATGTTATTTACTAGCGTAAGAAATTTATAATTTCTAAAGGGAAAACTGGGAGAGAAAAAAAGTGAAATATAAAAGCGCAATATCAATTCAACTTAGTTATACTACAAGGTTCTCACGATGTGGAATTCAAATGATTATCCAAAGCTGATAAGTATGTTACACCAAGACACAGAGAGCCAGTCACCACCCCCCTCCCCCCACACGCACCCCATGAGCCAATTTATTATTCAAAATCGTTTAAACAGGATTTTTACTGTATTATTTATACTTTTCTGGGTTAAATTTATATCAAGAAACGAAATGTTTTCTTTATTACAATGTAGAGATGAACATCATCCATTCCAAATTCAATTGGTAACATTAAATTAATTGTTGAACTTACACCACCCTAATTTTTATTTGCAGGACCCAAAGTACATGCTGGTTTTTGTGCCAGAAAGGAGGCACACAGACTCACTAATGAGTCGTCCAGATCCCAAGGTAAAAAGCAACAACAACAAAACATGATAGATTGCACTGTACATAAAAAAAAAAAAGTCAGATACATGTATGCGTTGAGTGAGAGTAGTAAAGGGTTGTTTTCTGAAGTACCCATACCAATGTCGAACAAAATACTAATTACTCTTACTAAACATTTACAATCTGAGGAAGAATTTTTTTCTCACATCCTCACGATTTTGATTATTTCAAGTATGTCATGTGATATTATTTTTTTTATCGTTTTTTTTTATTATTTAACATTCATCAAATTTAGTTTAAAATTTATTAGATTAAGAAGTAAAAAAAATTTTTTTTTAATTATTACTGCATATAAAAGAGTATGTAAATGCATTTATGTTATCCTTGCGTTGTTTTGCTTTTCACTTGAACAGACTTTAAAACATTTATCTGTTGAAAAAAACAAATCAGAACTCACTGCGGGTGCACCTCAAAATGGACTTGATTTTTGGGGATTTCGTGCTCTGGTTTGATGATTCTCATCCAAAACTGTGGCAAGAATACACGTAGCTGTGGGTCGCCTTTCCAATACACTGGGTATTTGGGAATACGCCTTCGCCAAAGAGGCCTAGACAAGAGCAAAAAAAAATAAATAAAAATAACAAAGATGCTTGTTTGGAAAGGTGTTTTGATTTTTTTTTTAAAGTCTTAGTTACCTTTTCCTTATCATAATTTTACATCAGATGAGTAATAAATTCATAACAGATATACTCCAATGATTTAACTTACCTTTGCATCCCCTTTAAAAGGTGTAAATAAATCTGTAACTTTGAGGAGAAAAAATATATATCATGGTGTATCAAACTCGGTTCTTACTTGATCGTTATTTAATTCTATCTGCAGTCGCCGCAAAGATATACAACAGAATATACCCACAAGAAGTGGGAATATTGAGAGTAAATCAGAATGTATTTAGAGGGAGCAGATAACAGTGGCCAAAATTACACACTAGAAAGAGTTATAATGGAAGCAATAAAGACTAAGATTTTTCCATCAGTTCTTACATTTACCAATTTCAACAAAGCCTTTGACTCTGTACATTGAGGAAAGCTAATGGAGATACTTGTGGCGTATGTTACCCCTCCCTAAATAGTAAGAGCGATTACCTTTTTATACATGAACTTACAGCCCAATTCATATATGCGGATGAGGACACTGAATTCTTTGCAATACTAGCAAGAGCCCTACAAGGAGATACTTTTCTGATTGGTCTAGACTGATCGCCAAAGCTAATAAAAAAACAAAACAAATATTGTGTGGCCTGATAATCAACGATGTCTTCACACATCCACTAAAAACATGTTTTTTTACATTCCACTATATGGCCACTCCCCCTACCTCTTGTCCCACGATTCCTGATAGTTTTATAATGAAAGAAACAGTCAGCTCGGCAAAAAAACAACAACAAACATCAACAATAACAAAAAAAACAAAAAAAACATCAACAATAACAAAAAACCCTTTCGAGATGTAGAAAACTATTTCAAACCTTATCTCCTAAAGCAATTTTTCACGTTATGTGACGGAATTTGTTTTGGTGATTGGATGATCCACAGATCTAGAAACTAGAAATACTTTAAGGAAATTTCAGGAAAATGAATAGATCTTAAAATTAAGACTAGTGTGGGCTTGTTTGAAGGAAAATATACAAATAAAAGTAATACTAATCAGATCTGCAAAACATAAGAGTTCACTGTATATTATATGGAAAAAATACTGTGCACACAAATTTAGCGAAACACTCAAACCCATTGAGACATGCAATTGACACAACTTTGGGTACGTAGTATGTCATATACGCCTACAGGAAATGCAGATCTAAACCATGACATACATGGTACTCAAGGCATATCTTATTTTTTGTATAGATGTATAATGTAGAATGTATATCATGTAAAGTACGGAGAGGTTCAGCTGAGATAATGTTTTTTTTTTTACAAGAATGGGCAATTATGTAAAATAAAGAGAGTTTACAAAACTTGTGCTTTACTGAGATCTATAGAGGTTTCTTAAGTCAAGAGGAGGCAACTTCACGTTAAGTCGTGTAACCAATCAACAGCTGGATTTATTCTAAACCCTAGTTTAACCCCCGACCACGTCAAACATTCGTAGCCCTTTACCTTGATTCCTAAGCTGAAACAGTGATAAAATCAGTCTCTTGATGCAATCCTAGATGGCAGTGTTACAAGACAGGTTAATATTTACACTGATATCGTAAAACCACCCTACCCTTGTATAAACAGATCTTGAAAATCAAGTTTAAAAACTAAAATTAAAAGCACATCTAGATCTAGACCTACAGCATTAAAGTTTAGCAGGACAAATACAGTGCCAATAAGCTGCTTGTACGTGTTTAGTATCTCTAGATACTAGTCTTAGGCTGGGCCTGATGCACTACATCTACCTGATTATATAGATCCAAATTTTGCTACATGCACCTTGACTATATTCCCAATAATGGACATAACGCTGTGTATCTTAAGTTTTTAGTGAATAATACAGACCTTGGAAACTAGGATCTAGGATGGGACTGTGAGAGCTTTGTTTTATCTGATTCTTACCACCTGAACATATAGACACATACCCTTCTACTTTAGAGTATCTATACGAACTATAATTAGTGTGCAATTATGCAGTATTGCTTTTGATACCCAATTTTCTTTAAATGCTCATCTAGACTCTAGATCTAGTGGGTTTTTTTTTCAAATTTTGCCCATTTCAGGACAAATAATAGGCTTAAATCTAGATCTAGCCACTCCCTACAAAGTTTGAATATTGATTGAATAACGAACAGAAATTAGTGATTGCCCACTTACATAGCCACCCACCTGGCGGCGCTATTCAATACGTTTACCAGATCTTGAATTGGGAGGATTTTACAGTTCGGACCCAAAAATTTCAGCAGCTTACCTACAGAGTGATTAATTGGAGGGCATGGTTTTAAATCAAATATTTTTTTGTTCACGATTTAGACGACATCTGTTCTTCAGTAAGCTTTTTAGTGGGTTTTTTTCTTCTTCTTTTATTGTTTATTCATTTTCTTCCTTCCTACTTTCTTGGGAAGTTCTGTGCTCGGCAGATGTGTCTTGCTCGGCCGAGCACCCCTCCCCTTCTTCAAGGGGAAATCACATTAAACTTAAAGGGTCAAGTTACCACCCCGAATACCTCCGGCACTTCAGACAGGCTCGATATTTTGGGAGTACTCTCCTTTAAATGGAGAGTAGAAACCCTAGGTGAGAAAAATATGGTGTTGTCAGCTTATCAGCCAGCTATTACATAATAGTTTTGAAATTTGGCCATCGATCTATAGGCTACTTTATAAAGCGTTGAAAATACATAACCTTTTTTTAGGCCCCTACTTTGCATATATAGGCCTACTGCATTTTAAAAATAAAATAATAACGATTATACATATAGGCTATTCATGTTTTTATGGGAGGTCTTCCATATTACAATTGTTTTAATTATTGTTGAAATAAAAAAAAAACAATTTTGACACTGACAGTTTTACTTTTTTTTTTAAATAGGGCCTATCAATTATAAAGTTGTAATAATTAATATCTTAAAGAATCAGTAGATGAATAATAGTTAGCAATATTTTATTATTTATATAAGCTACTAGATGTTAAAGTTTTGGGCCCGGCGTGTAAAATCCTTCCCTAGAATCTAGTGCGTACAGCATAGTTTCGACAAAATCACTAGATCTATATAGATCTATAGGTCTAGTATAATGCGTGAATCTAGATCTAGATCTAGATCTAGAATCTCTAAATTCAACCCTCTTAAACACACCTTACACTAGATTTTTTACTAATGAAATGCGGGGCTTTTATAACGTATAATGGCTAGTCTTGCACAAAAAGATTCTAGATCTAAATAGTTATAGTATTAAGTTTCGAAGGCCGTTATAGAACATTGTACTTACAGAAGTTGTGCGCCCCTCAATGTTATGGAGGACGACATTTTGTTTATTTGTCCTTCTTAAGAGCCAGGATGTAGTCTCTTAAAGAGTTAAAATTATTACTCCCAACATCTTTGTAGCTCATATCTTCGAATAAGCAATTCTATTTAAAAGACGTATCTTTTTTAAATGTAAAATTATAATATTTTCAACAACTTATCTGATCATAAGACGTTATTTTTCTATATTAATATATTTTTAAAATAGTTAAGAATTTTTTTATGTGGCATAGCAAAAAGGGGAAACCATCCTTAAATAAGCGTCCAATAGATATGACAGAGTAGCTCCCCTTGCTTACTTGCAAAAAAAAAATTGTTCACCTAGATACTTCCGTGTTAGTGTGTTCATGCTTGGTTACCTACTGTCCTGTGACTTCGAATCCAGTATCTACGATAGCCTAGGCTCAGTAGTTTGGGCATGCAGTGTGATTCACTGATTCGGGGACTCTCTGACAGGTAATTTCCGGACACCCATGGCTTACTCCTCGAAAGTAATAACTATTTATAGACATTGGTGTGACGTTATCACCTTCACCTGGGTCAAGGCACATTTACTATGAGGAGACGCCGTTGGCACACTGTATCAATAATTTCTGCAGCCTATAAAACTCGTTGCTAAAATCGTCTCTATATCAAAACTTTATAAATTCTTGTCAGAAACGTGACAGTGTAAATTCAGTACAATCAACATTCAATATAGACTGCATTCAATCTTTACAATTTAAAAGCTTTCAAAAGAGTCATTTAAAAAGCAATAACTGCAATTAGATCTAGATTCTAGATCTAGCTCTAGTTCTTAGAATTTCTAAAGCATTGGTTTATCTGTAGATCAATTGTTCTTACTTTAGGCCTAATTTTAAGCCAATTGGGTAAAAATCCAGATTGACCAAGTCTGGCTTTCTTTCATTGTTTTATAAACAAAAATGCCTCTTCGTGTAACTGATGAGGGTGACAAAACACTTGTGTCTAAAAAGGTGAGATTTAAGCATCTATAGGTAGCCTTTTTTTTGTTTTGACCAAGATCTAGATCTAGTCTAAATCCTAACTTAAGGATTGTTAGATCTTTTGATTTCTAGATCTGTTGTTGTTAATTCAGGTTCTTTAAATGATAGCCTGCTGGCCATAATCTAAGTTGCCAGGTGGTCAGCTGCCTGGAAATTGTAAAGCTCTGTCTGAGCGATCTTTTGTAAAGGCGTTATTTTGTTTCACTCTGACTCGCTTAATTCTTCGTTGATACGAAAGTTTTATATTCTGGAAGCTTACAATCTTCATCGACCAATACACACATAGTGACATAACCCAATACCACCTTATTTCTTCCCCTTTCAGTCCTGAACACAAGCATGACTCGACAAAGCCCCCTAATCTCTCACCCCTTGGTCTTGCCCAAACATTGAATTCTTCTACTTCATCTTTTGCATAATTGATACAGGCATTGTACATTCCACCCTTCAATCCCTTCTCACTTAAATGTCAATTTATGTTTTAGTACCCAACAGACCCATCCTACAAGCCCAATGATCTTAAAGCAAGTTAGGGTTCCAATCACACACCACATTTCTTCTAGTGTTGTAACTTCACTAACTTGAGAACACAGCTCTTACACTCATTGGAACCAAGAAATTCTCAATTGAATAGGGTAATTGTGTACCATAATTAGCCTCGATGGTTATTTTACCGTCACAGCACTGCGGTTAATACTCAGGCGCGTTGCTGTAATAAAACTGTCTCAGCAAGAGCCCTGATACCTGAGCAGCTAATGGTTTTAAAAACATCATAGCACTACAAGAGTTTTTAAAAAACCAAGATTGATCAATAGTCTTGGAAACCAAACTGCCTTTTTTTTTTGTTTTGATTATAGATATATTTATAGAATCTAGAAATGTGGATTATACATATATATTGATGGGAAATACTTTCCTTTATTTCAACATCCATCATATTTCTGCAGTTGAGTTGGATTTCAGGTTTACAGCTATAAATGAATTTTTTAAGGTATTTTTCCAGGAAGTGGCTATTTGTCTATTAGCCAAAAGGCTATTCCTCCTGCAGCTTTGGATTAGAGTTGCTAGGTTGTGATAGCTACCTCAGCTGGAACCATAACATTATGAAATGCTTAAATCTGAAATTGGTTTTGAAATCAAGACATATTTATTGTGTTGTCTGTAAATAAAGTTTGTAGCTGATATCATTGTTCTTTTAATAATAGCATTATTAGAATTATTATTATTAATATAATTCCTGTTAATAATTGTAATAAAAATATAATACATTTAATAATAATTATAATGATGATAATAATAATATTAATAATAATAGTGATAATGGTGGTAGTGATGATGATGCTGACGACAATGATAACGGTGGTGTTGGGTGGGTGGTGTTAATTATAATAGGCCAATTCTTGAATAATATTATTATTAAAACCCATTTCTAGAACTATATTATTGTTTTTCTTCACATTGT
The DNA here is from genome assembly GCA_003991915.1 of Elysia chlorotica. Taxonomy (NCBI): domain Eukaryota; kingdom Metazoa; phylum Mollusca; class Gastropoda; family Plakobranchidae; genus Elysia; species Elysia chlorotica. Next base: position 294,366 of record RQTK01000001.1, on the reverse strand, counting down.
GAAATGGAATAGGTCAACTGCTTTTATGGTTTTAAAACCATTCTCCTCTATATAAAACCCTACGTAGTGTATTGTCTGTTCACATATTTTATAATCTGTCCATTTACATTGACTCTTTAGGAAGATTTTTTTTTCTTGTCACCTATTTCAAATGAGTCTCCTCAAATATTTTTTCTGTCATTATTTGATTTTCAGTGTCACAAGATGGCCATCGTCAAATATCAGCATCTGGCATTAAAGTACCAACTGATGGTCATCAGTCTCTGCCCTCATCAGCCATTCACAAACTTCCTCAAATAGGGGCAGACAGAACTGAGGGCTCTCGAGATTCTTATACATGGCCCTCTCCTCGTGCTTCTGCAAACCTGAACCCATCGTCAGGGCATTCTCGGCCTACTTCTTTAGGTCAAAGGAAAGATTCTCAGCAGTCAAGGTCCTCAAGTATATCACCTCATGGAACTCATAGGGCAGATTTAGATGCTGATGGACACGACGGTACACCCACATCATCAACAGCGTCTAAGGATCTTGGCTCCCCAAATATACATAGCTCTCAGTCAAATGTCCTAGACAGTCCAGGGGAAGACATAGAGTTTATGGACGATGTCACTCTAGCAGTTTCTCATGAAAATAGAGACAGACAACAGGGCGGTTGTGATGACATTACTAAGGAAAGTGTTCATAGCACTCCAGTGAAATATCATGGGAGCATGTCCGGCTCCCTGACAAATAGCCACTTCCTTTTTTTCACAATGGGTAGTTGTAGGCTTTAAGTGAAAAAGATCGAAATATGGTTGTGCTTTGTGGGATAAGAACCCTTGACGTGTAGATGAGTTGGCTGACACCTAATTGCCATGTCACATAAAGAGAGCATGGTTTGTACCACCACAGCACAACCCTCCCTTTTCTGGGTGCCATACACATTTGGAGTTCTACCTAGCCTACAAATCTCTTGTAAAAGTTTATTATTCGTCTGAATTCTTTTTCAATTCAGCCAATTCATGTATTTGAATCAACCAGTATCAACAAAAGTTATTAATAAGATAACTTAAGCCCTCAAATGTATATGACATGTTTTATCTTTACAGGTGATGGAAAATATTCATGCCAGATTCAATACTTATTGATTTACGAATTTTCGTTACAAACTCAGTAATGTTTACAGTGAATTTCCTCCATGCGTTGGGAGAAGCCAAATAGTCCTCAGTATTAATTTGCTAGATAAGAGAATCAAAGTCATCTTATATTATAATTATGGTTTTATTTCTAGTGATATTCTATAGCCAGTTATTTTTAAGTGAGAAAACATATGGATTCTTCTAAAAGTATTTGTCATACCTAGCATTCTTACATTCTTCTAATAGATTTTAAAAATATTATTTCAAATACTTGTTGCAGCATGTAATTGAGTACTTTAGATCTTAAAAAAGATTGAAGTTGACTTGCTTTAAAATGTTATTTCTAATAAAAAAAAATAATACAGTGGAATGCTTGAAAGTTTTTATAAACTAATTTCAAAGCACCAATTACTTTTTTTTTACTTTTCAACCACTACTTAATATTTTTAAACTTGGGGTAAAATAAACCTTTTAGCTGTCACACGAGTTTTATGATCCTAAGGGGATTCCAATGAAATTTTTTTTTCGTAGAAGTGCAGAGAAAAATAAGAATAATGTGAAATAACTTTATCAGTTCATGTCACGCTCAATTGTTTCATTCAAATTGTCTGTTTTTATTATCAGCTGTTACAATCAATTTTTTTCATACCCTGCTTCAATTTTTTTCTTTCTTTAGAAAGTGCATAGGAAAATGTCAAAAAATGGTCATTATCAGAGAGTTCGTCGCCCTACTGGATTGGAAGTGTATACTGATGCCGCAAGAATCTTGGAAGAACTTTTAGAACAACGCATTGATAAAGAGCTTCGCGTTGGTCTTTGTCCAAAACGCAACAAATCCGATCCAACGAGAGATCTCATTAGATCTCCTGATGATGGTGATGCAAGCAATCTTGTGGCACGAAGTAAAACTATGCCATCTCGCTATAGAGAGTCATCCAAGGATGAGGAGTTGAAAAAAAAAGACTTGGATAACCTTAGGGACAGAGCTGTCTTAAGTCGTAAAAAGTCTAAAGAGTATGGGTCTGACTCTTCAATGGACACAGCAGATGAGGATACAAGTGAGACTGGGGCTAAAAGACGCAAGAAAAGTCGATTTAAGCGAGCAGTGGAAAGACTTAAGCATGTGTTCAATAGAGACCAAAAAGAAGGGCTTGGCAGTCTCCCCGATGTGGAATCTTCAAGCAAAAGTCCTTCATCTATGAGGAAAAAGCCGAGAAACAGATTATCAAAAATGTTAATGAGTGAGAAGAAATGGAGAGTTAAGGCTCACCTAGAAGGTGGTGAATATTATCAGGTAACAGAGGAACATGACTATAAAGATAAAGATAGGAATAGACACACAAAATTCACCTCGGTCAGGGATGGAGATGGCGCTCCTCAGACTACCATGGAGTGTACATGTGAGTATGACTAATTTGTTTAACTTCTGTAGAGTCTTCTTAACATCAATTAGTTGTTTATATAAATACAGAGTCACATTGCATACGTGTAAGCCGTGATATAGAAATTATATTTGAACGATAAAAAAAAGTGAAGTTTTCAAATCTCCAAAAAATTTTTCTATTTTTGTTGGTTCAAAATACATGATTTAAGAAAACCCCAATAGACCGATTTCATAAACATTGTTGGCAAAATATTGTGACTCTGATGGGTTAGGCCAATTCTTGAATAATATTATTATTAAAACCCATTTCTAGAACTATATTATTGTTTTTCTTCACATTGTGAAATGGAATAGGTCAACTGCTTCTATGGTTTTAAAACCATTCTCCTCTATATAAAACCCTACGTATTGTCTGTTCACATATTTTATAATCTGTCCATTTACATTGACTCTTTAGGAAGATTTTTTTTTTTCTTGTCACCTATTTCAAATGAGTCTCCTCAAATATTTTTTCTGTCATTATTTGATTTTCAGTGTCACAAGATGGCCATCGTCAAATATCAGCATCTGGCATTAAAGTACCAGCTGATGGTCATCAGTCTCTGCCCTCATCAGCCATTCACAAACTTCCTCAAATAGGGGCAGACAGAACCGAGGGCTCTCGAGATTCTTATACATGGCCCTCTCCTCGTGCTTCTGCAAACCTGAACCCATCGTCAGGGCATTCTCGGCCTACTTCTTTAGGCCAAAGGAAAGATTCTCATCAGTCAAGGTCCTCAAGTATATCACCTCATGGAACTCATAGGGCAGATTTAGATGCTGATGGACACGACGGTACACCCACATCATCAACAGCGTCTAAGGATCTTGGCTCCCCAAATATACATAGCTCTCAGTCAAATGTCCTAGACAGTCCAGGGGAAGACATAGAGTTTATGGACGATGTCACTCTAGCAGTTTCTCATGAAAATAGAGACAGACAACAGGGCGGTTGTGATGACATTACTAAGGAAAGTGTTCATAGCACTCCAGTGAAATATCATGGGAGCAAAGGTCTGCTGGATATGACCTGGCTAGCTGATCAAACAGCCAACGGTGCTCGTCTTCAGGATCTTGAATTGGATGAACGATCAGTAACATCGCGTAGATCTGACGGTTCTGTTGAAGTCACAACAATTTTGGAAGTAAGGCAAACTGTGGTTTTGGATGACGTGATAGAAGAGGATGTAGACGGTAAGTACATTATCTACACAAGCTTATTATATCTTTTCTTAACAAAACTCAGCGTAGTTAAATATAATAAAAAATCGATTAATCTGACAAATAAATTGTAACTTAACTAGTGAATTATTAGCCTCTTCTTTTCTGAAAGTAAAAAAAAAAAGAAGTCATTACAGTATTATAAAGCTTAGATATGTTTAACTGTAGTGGATTAGACTTTAAAATAGACTTTATTTGCAACCTTGAAGTTTTTGAAAACTGAAGAATAATCATATTTTCAAAGTGAATACTCAAAATTAGAAAAGAGAAGAGTTATATTTTTTTTAAAGCAAACTTAAGGATGCACTGACTTGAACAAAACATATTTTTCTTTTGATTGTTGTCTTTCGTGGTGGTTTCACTCTAAGGTTTTCTGACAGTAAAAGTGATTGACGTATTAGATTTTCACAGAAATTTCAGGCTAAAAACTCAAACTTTGGTATAAACTCTGTGTCAAAAAGGTCAGATACATGAAACGCTCTTCTAAGAGATGGAGGGGTGGCTGTAGCCACGGGTAGAACATCGGCTTCCGGTGCAGTTTGTCTGTGGCGATTTCGCCACCTACTGGTTTCTTTTGTATCAATTAAATGTGATCGGCTGGGACAGGAGTTATCCCTGACCTAGATCAGCACATAACATTGTCAGGCGTCAGTCTTGGGGCCCATCCATAATAAAGCCTACATAGTGCTGACATGGATGTTAAAACCAACTTTAAAAAAAACCGAAGAATCTTTTACTTTGTGGTGTGCTGGTCTTTTAATTTTTTTTATCTTTACTCAATAAAAATAGTCATTTTAATGAATCCACAAAATTTTAATATGGTTGAAATTTTTATTAGAATTTATAAAAATGTGTCACAAATATTGGTAATAAAAAAACGTGAACTGGTTTGTTGATTTGTGTTTGTTTAATGTTTGTAGGAGCTGTGTCAGCTGTTGAGGATAGACCTGTGACACAGGCGGAAAAGGAAGCTATGTACAGCCGGGTGGCGCAGCGCTTGATTGAAATGGGCGATTCGTTTGCACAATCTTCCTCTGACCAGGAGGGCAGGGGAGCATCTGTTGTGCCGCCACCAGGTAAATATTTTAATATCTATTCTAAGTTGCTGGTTTGGACCTACACTTTAACAATTGTAAAGACATCTATCAAATTGAAATTTTTTTTTCTCAAAAGAAGTGCCAGGTTTCCAAAAGATTCCTTTATGAGGGTCAAATTTGTTTTTAAGATCTCAATTTGTTATTTTGATTTTTTTTAAGTCACTTTACCAGTCGATTGGATTTTATAACTAGTCTTTACCTTGACAGAGTGGTGTTTTAATCTCCTCATATTTTCAACTATTTGCATAGATACCACCTGTCTTAGTTACCTTGCTTATCATCAATATCCTCTTTAGGGATCATTATAACTACTGAGTTAAGATGATTTCCAACAATGACAGGAGCCATTGTAATCCAAAACTTGAAATATGCCAGAGCTCGGCTTAGTATCATTTTTCATTTTCATTTTCAGTGTCTCTGTCCGATCTAGAAGATGAGATTATCAAATGTCTCAGGTCTAGTGGAGATAGAAATTCAAAACAGGTAATGAAACAACCTTACCGTTTTGTTTTTTTATTTTATTTTTCAATTATTTCTATTTAGTAGTCTAAATCACGCATTTGTTAAGACAACTTTATTGATATTTTATTTTACAGACATTTTGTCATATTTATTAAGATTTATACATTCCCTTCTGTGTTCCTATACATGTTTGAATAGCTTTGTCGGGTGATGAATTGTCATCCTATCTGGACTCTTTGTAGAGTAAAGAGACACAGAGTGCAATATTTTATTGCATTTCACTATTCTATGTTAACAGTCCTAAATGGCTGGCCTTGTAGAGAGCACTCAGAATAAAAAAAAAAAAAAAGAAATTAATTCTATGGTTAAATTAGACATCAAGACATGGTTTTGCATTTTGTCTACTTTATTTGTCAGACCTACAAATCTCTCTTCAACATTTGATTAAAATGTTGAATACTTCACACAGGTTGACGCAGCAGTTGCTGAAGTAGCAGAGGAGACCAAGGAAGAGGCATATAACCGTTTTCGCAGCACAGTCCAGAATTCCTTGGGCAGGGAGCTCAGCTGGGATTATTTGGCTTTTCTGTTTTACACCACCAAAGGTGTCGTATCTGCAGTAGGGAAGGGTACCCAAGCTGCTTCTCAAGCCAAAGAGTTTACACTGCAGTATATCAGTGATACGTGCGCGTCCTGGCTTATAGACCACGGTGGATTTGTAAGTATCTACTTATGATTTTATAATGATTTTAATATCAGGAGTGATTATATTATTTTTACTTTCCAAGGCTGAAGTATTATGTGGTTTTCCAATTTTACAAACACTTTTGAGTTTTGACTATATAAGACAACTTAAATTTGTATTAAATGGGTATTTTAAACTATTTGGAAATTCTAGAATTTTATGGATCCAGAAGCATTGGATAATTTAAAACATAATTATTGCTAAACTTGTTCAGTATCCTGTCAATTTAAAATTAATATTTAAAAAGTGGCAGGTTTATGTTTTAACTGGGTATCCCATTGAAAGTTCTTTAGAAAGCACAATAAATATCATTTATTCAAGATTAGTCAACTTATTTGCCTTTAAAAAAAAATTAAAAGTCTGGTATAAAAATAATGTTGGAGCATGTTTTGAAAATGGCAAAAGTGACTGACTATTCTTGAGTAGAGTTGCACAACTTTACGCTGGATTTATCATTATTGCTGTCTCTGTGTTTTAAAGTATTTTTCCCTTCCTCTTTTTGCCCTTCAGGACAGCATGCTAAGTGACACAGAGGAAACAGACTTTGAGCTTGATTAGAAACAGATGGTGCACCGAGTTTGTTTTTAGTTGTAGTCATCTTCCCTTATGCAGCTATGTTGTTCCAAGAGAATTCCATCTTCAAGCCCTGCAAACAACAGGGTATTCCTCTTCAACTCGAAGTAACTTTGTTTTTAGAATATGTATAATTCCTTGATGATTGCCACGACTGGACTAAGAGCCCTAGGAGATGAAGATCTTATGATAGTCTTATTGCTTGGGTGTGCTCAATCCACTAACTTATATTGCCTGTTACAAAAATGGTGGAAAGTTGTATATTAGTGCTCAGTATTAGACTTGAGATATTAATGTGCTTTTAGTATTGAATGTGTACTTAGTATTTGTTTTAAACGACTATTTGAATTGTGCACCAGAGGCAAAACCAAACTTAAGAACACTTTAGTACAAATCACATCATTGACCTAGTCCTATGTCATTTGTGAAACACATTTTCAAATTGAATTTCTCTCTCCTCCAAATAATTGTTATAATGCATTTGATTTTTGTTCTTATTTATAGACATCTGAATAGACACATGTGCCATTTCATTATGTACAGCATCAATGGTTGGATTCAGAAAGATTTTCACACCTCTGTTATGTGTGTTTAAACCACACATTCCATATGCATTTACAGTCATCATGTAATTACATTTCTTTACGTTGTTTTATATAATATACATATATTAATAGTGTATATTGTGTATAAAGAAATGAACTGATTTTATATGATGAGTTCTTTTTCCTTGTTGAAAAAACGCTATATGTTGTTGGCAGCTGAAATATTAAACTTTGGTTGTTTAGCGAAGTTCCCTTTTTATGGTTTATTAAGATAAAACAGAAAATACTTGTGTTTATATTATCTGCTCTTTTTACACTTTTTATGTCGAATTCTATATATCTCTTACACTATTTGAATGGAATCTCGTCGTAGTATATGACTAGTTTTAAACATCCTTATCTCTTCCTTAAAGTCACTAAGTCTGATATTAAGCTAGGTATTTAGATAGTTGGTGTATATTGTAATATCAATTTAAACAGTGAAATCCACTTAAGATAAAACCCTTGAAGGTGGCCTGTAGCATTTTTTGTAACCCCAAGTTTATATTAAAAAGTGTCTCAAAAGTAATTGATGTCTCAGATATAGTTCATATAAAGCTCAAGCTGATTTCACAGCATGTTCAGGAATCACAATTAACTTATCCATTTTCTTGCCTTACTTAATTACAGCCACACTTTGCCAGTAACATTCAAAACTATTTTATTTTTTTAACATAAATTTAAAAACATGCATATTGAGACAAGCATCCCATTAGTGTAACATTTCTATCGAAGTGCTAGCAGCAGCAGGGCAATGCCGCCTGGGACAATTTTTTTTCAAATTTCTTTGAACCCATTTGAGTTTCTATTAACTTTAATAAGCTCTGATGGCTGAAATTCAACACATATATATATTGTGTGAATGATATACTTGTAATATCTTTCTTTATGAGTTTGCGACTACATTGACGAAAATGTTAAAGTATATCACATCTAAAATAAATGAAGAAATAATCTTTAGTGTTAACATTTTTAAAATTAGATTCATCATGTTAAGGTTGAAGATCAGCCTACATTCAGAAATTAAGCAGTGTAACATTATCATGATATGATGGTGTTCTTTAAAATACATTTTTTGCTTAGGGGAATGTTTTTACAGTATTAGCAGAAATGAGTAGAACTCAATTCTAGTCCTGAGTGCCCTAGACATTTTTCAAGGTGAAAGATAGAAATAAACCCTTGAATTTCTCTCCCTGTCAAATAATTATGTTGAGTCAAGCATTGATAATGGATGCTAATTTTAAGTATATTTACAGATTTACTTGTGTGTTGTAATTTAATCAAAATGCTGTGCGGCTTGACGAAAGAGGTTCAGAAAAAAAAAAGATCCAATTGTCATTACTGATTAACAAACAAGCTATATCTTTCCGAGACATTCATCCCCTATAACCCCAGGTATGTACAAAACAAAATGTAAAAAAAAAGTCAAATACTAATAGTAATAATTATCATGAAAATAATGTACAAAAAAGTCACTTTTTTAATTTATACAAACAAAAACATCAAGTTTACATTTATGTGACAATACAATTGCACAGAACAAAAATTACTTTTAGCACTGTTACTGTTTTTAGTAGACTTAAAGTACAATAAAACTAGGATAATAGTGTTAGAAAAGAAAAATTCTGAAATTTTGTAAGATATCAACAGAAAGTAAATTATTTTGAAGCAAACTTTTGTTACCACCAGTAGGTTGTGAGGTCTATCTTTTCAGTTTGCTATATTTGAGTGGTGCATCAGAGAAAATTCGGACATCTGGATCGCATAAGGGTTTATATAAAAGAAAATATTTTTGTATTGTCCTTCCCTGAATTTCTAATGAAGTTTCAACAGTGCTTTAAACTGAGGGGCTTACATTTTTCGTTTCAGTTTTTGCATATTTCTTAGGCGAATATAAATCATCAATAAGTGTTTTGTATTTTTACAATGTAAGTGTTTCATTAAAAACCACTGTTGAAATAACAGGCTTATACAATTTATACATATACAATGCAATTTACTTTTTGATAGAGGGCATTATGATTGATATGAATACAAACATATTAAGATGTATAGTTTTTCATTCATTACAAATTGCAAGTGTTTACACATTTTAAAGGCTAGAGTTGTGACACTTTAATAAAAAATGCTTTGTTTATTTTGTTTTCTGATGTATGTACACATTTAAAAAAAATATCTTACAAGGACCAATGTCCTAATGTTTTTAATTCATAACTTTCTGCAAATTCGACCCAAGTACAAAATGTTTGAAATAGTGAGTTTATGCAAATTCAAGAACAAAGATATCAACGTTCTGTATATTTATAGCCCATTTCAATCTATATGCTTGACATTCTTTGTAGTATTTTTAGTCTTAGTTCATTTAGAAAATGTTTCAGTAAGTTCGGCTGTGATCTTTTCACATGTTACGTTGCCTTTTTCTAGCACGCTCAAATATGCATAATGCCTTTCACCTCATATGTTTCTCTTATCAATGTCCTGTGATAAACATTGGGAGTTATCAAGACAGCAACTAGCAAAACCTTTATATTTTTATTTCCTTCTTGTATGTTTTTATTTTTAAATTATACTGTATTATGACAGTTGACACATGTTGATTTTAAATTTAATACTTGTCAATGGTGAAGCACTTTATGAAGAAGCTGCCCTTCTAGCAATGGAAGTTCTTGTTTTAAGTAATAGTATGAACATTTTTCTGTAAACTAGGCTACCATCTACGTTAAGATTGTTTTTGTTTATGGTACATGATTTTTCTATTTTTGATGTTTACAAACGGATGTAGGACAATAAGATTTGTTACCTTCCTTTTATCTCTCATTGATATCTACCCTCTCCCAGTTTAACTCTTGTCAGTCTTAAACTTTACTCATAGGAAAACTAAGTGTCTAAATGTTTCATATATTACATTACTTTCTATGCACCTATCATTCTTAATTTCCATCATTAACACACTGTCTTCTTTTAAATCTGCTCAGTTTACATAATGGCTTTCATAATTGGTTTTATATTAAGTTAATATGTATTTACATTTCACTCATCAATTATGTGTGATGTTGCTTGCAATATATCAATTGAAAGTAAAATACTGCCAAATCACTATTCCAATTTGTCTTTTATTTATTTTCTTTTTTTTTTTTACCTGTGTTCAGTACTTGGTTGTACTATTAGACCTTATTCCAAAATGAACCTGATTAATTTTCTTTTGCCCACATTTGAAGAAAAATGACATAAATAATTAATGTGTGAACATTGAATAGAAATGTAGCGTATACGCTATAAAGGACGAGTAAGGCTCCCTGTTGAAATAAACAGATAAGAAACACATTTTCGTAGAAAATAAAATGTACAGTGATGACGAAACCGACCCCTTTAAACACTGGTGTCAAAACGCTAATGATTATGTAGGTAAAGATCAATTACAATGTATTTTCATTATATATAATTATATCGCGAAGACTATCGGGTATAAATGTATTATTGTTTGTTTTTGATAAATGGAGTGTAACCTAATCAAATCTTCACCCTTCATTCATTGGGTTTCTATATCCCGAGAAAACATTACATGTATTGTGATCCATTGCAGAGGAAATGCAAAGAGCAGTTTGATTTACTAATGAAGGCAATTAAATGTAGCGGCAGCTAACACTACATATTCACGCAAACGTTATCAGTTCATATCTCCTGTGTACTGGTTTTTTTGTCTTAAGGTAGGACTCCCAACAACTAAGTAGCTATTACATGAATACTTTTTTCATAAGGTGAGTTTGCCGATGTGCGTTTTCAAAACAATTATGAGGTTGAAATTGCACCACTTTCTGTGGAGGAAGCTCTTCAAGTGCTCTAGCCTTCACGTGTACCACATCAATAGATGTGATATCGGTAATGGAAAAAATGAGAGTCGCCTTCTATTATCGAGATATCTGCAGTTCCCAGAATCTGGTTTTTAAGTCCACAAATCTAAAAATTATTTGAATTCAAGCCATGTGCTTTTGTGCATATCAAATTATAATGACAAACTCGCATAAAAACTAACCATCCAGGTGCTTCAACTTAAACATCAAATTTAAAACAAGAAGATAAAAACCTAAAGCTTTAAATGTCACGCATATTGATGCCAAAATGTGTGTCTTTTCTTTAATAAAAACAAGCTTCAATTGGTGGCGCGGTGGTCCAAGGGTAGAACATCGGCTTCCGACGCAAAAGGTCCCGAGTTCGAATCCTGGCTGTTGCGTTCCCTACTGGTTGGGTCGGTGTCAGTTTTGGGGCCCGTCCACAATATAGCCTATATAGTGCTGCTGTTGGATCTTTAATAAAACCAAGCTTCAGCTTTAGATAAAGTATAGATCTAGTAATTAACAAAATAAAGTTTCTATCTTTTCACAGCTGAATTCTGAGATTTGAATGAGCTTCATAATAATTTATTTATTACGTGCAACTAAAGTTGACGCCAAACTTGCGAACATAACGCACACTGTTGATACTTTTAAAAATATCTAAATATCATAATTTAAGCATATGATATTTACGATCTCTAAGCATTGCTAACTAATAAAATAACAAGGAGGTTGTGTGTGTTGTATGGAGCCTATTAGGTATAATTTACTTGCCACGTCCAATTGAAACTGCAAATTGTTGTTTTTTTTGTTTTGTTTTTTATTATTATTATGAAATTGATAAACAAAATGGGAATATTGAGCTTTAGTAAATGTAAAACACATTTAGGAAAAAACAACCAAGGCAATTGTTCTCTTTGTCTAAGTCACGTATTTTATGTATTTTAAGAACGTTTCCGTTTACTTCGCTGTGCAATTTCAAAATTCAAGTATATCAATTATATAATGGTATACACATATACTTGCATTGTTTACTTACTTTTTAATATGAGAACAAGATGAATACATAGGTGGATAACTTTTCAAAAGGCTTTTAACGTGGCATCCAAAAAAATGAAAACAAGACAAACAAAAATTACAAAATGTATAAAAAAGATCAGACGAAATTAACCACCAATTTTATTTCGAAAAGTTAAAGATGCATATTTTAAAGAATCGTGTATATAGTCTGGTTTTGTTACACTGATTATTGTAATCACATGAAACATATTTGCATAGTTTTCTTTGATCATCAAATAGGCATGGTTGAACGACAGCTTCAACAAATACGTTGTGTCCATGGACATCGTTTTTTGAAGGAGGCATACATATTTTTCAATAGCTCGATTTCTACTTTTGGTCTTTAATATTGATCTTGAGAAACAGGCATCATTAGTAAGTAGGAAATGTATATAGCTTATATTATATTATATATTTTTAGAAAATAAGAATCCTTGTCTCGTTTCTCCTGATGTCTGTAGCGCACAGTGGGCTATCACATGCTCTGGGTATTAAAAAAGACAATAAATACAGTTTGTCATAATATAGTAAAGAAAAGACACACGGGTTGAAAAAATACTAGCGAAAATTATAAATACATGCCCTGCAATGAAAATTTAGCTTTGTGCAAATAGAATAATATGCCTGACTCCTGAGAAAAAAGTATTGCATGTTGTGAAAATGGCTTTTAAAGAAAATCGAAAAATTAGTCGAGATATATATACAGAGAGAGAGAGAGAGAGAGAGAGAGAGAGAGAGAGAGAGAGAGAGAGACACACACACAGACACAGATAGATATGGAGACATACAGACAGACATAGAGCGTATAACCCATAACAAATCATACAACCCAGATTGGTTATTGATTGTTATTTTATTGACGGGCTGGTACAATTGATTGATTGAAGATTGTATCCTGCTAAGATTGTATCATGCTTTAAATGTCTCATACCTAATTGTGAAGTTGATTCAATTGATAGCTATTAAAAATATAGCTCCACCTTCATCCATCTATTTTATATATATATTTACACGCTCATTCTTCCAAAAGGTATCTGACTGTGTAGTTAAAAGTAACAAAATTTTAAAATCTCACATGATTCCCTCGTATTTGATTCTATGGTTGAACTGGGCGAAGCAAAATTGAATAGAGATAACGTTTGCTGTCGTAACAAAAACGGAAGTTATAATTATCTAGTGGTAAAAATACGAACCTTTCACTCTTTGTTCTTCTTGTCAGCATGCTTCTTTTTCTTGGCGCCTTCTTTTGCCTCTTTTTCATCACTCTCATCATCAGCATCACTAGTTTCGAGAGGAGGCTTCTCATCCTCATCCTCCAGAGGAACCACGACCGAGTCCTCCACCAGGTCCAGGGGAGGTAAGTTCAGGCCATCCTGGGTCTAACGAATGAGTACAAGTATGGGACAACTGCTTATGCTTCTCTCTCTCTCTCCCCCCCCCTCTCTCTCTCTCTCTCTCTCTCTCTCTCTCTCTCTATCTATCTATCTATCTATCTATCTATCTATCTATCTATCTATCTATCTATCTATCTATCTATCTATCTATCTATCTATCTATCTATCTATCTATCTATCTATCTATCTCTTTTAAATGTCTTTAGAATTGCGGCTCCTAGCGAACCTTTTATTTTTTCATTTCAATTCAGCAGTTTGAACTAAGAAGGGAAGTAGCTTTACAAAATAAAACAGGACCTGTTTTATCAGGAGTAACTTTTCTTTGCCATTTTTCTCATGGATAAATCATTAAAATACCTGAAATTATTATTTTGAATTGACTGTTAATTTTTTAAATAAATAAAGTAGTAATCAGTAATCAATGTTTGGGGCGCAAACATAAATGTAACAATCGTAGAACATAAATAGGCCATTTCTAAACTTAACAAAAAAGAGTTACCTGAGGCACGGCTGTCGTGGTGTATGACGGAGGAGGGATGCCCACGGTGTACAATTTGCCATCCAAGGGAGATGGGACTTTCTCGATCTCAATGTCAACCTTTGGTTTTTAATAGTGGGATTAGAATATTAGTGTTTTTATTGGTTTAAACACAGATCCCTTTTTTGGTAGTAAAAAATATTTTATGCATTCAAAGGAAGTTGAATGTTTGCGTTAAATGGCAAGCCCATAATTTCTAATATCACCTCTTACTTTATAAAGATTGGATCCTCTTTTTGGTTCTGTAATTCAGATCATAAATGGAATGCTTTGTATTTTGTAGCCTGAACAGATTCCCATAATATAAAAGTCTTCTCGGCACCTAATAAATAGCAAGTTAAATTGTATACAAGAAAAAAAATACGCGAACTTTAACAAAAGATTTGTTAAGTCGACTTTCGTTTAAAAAAACAACAACCAACGAATTACAAATAATTGTTGATTTTCCTGAATGGTAACACTACCACTAAACAACTACTGTTCTGTGTTTATTGGTGTTACCGTCTTGCGCCTGCTCCTCCTCACACACAGGCAGGCTATGACTGCAGCGAGCACGAGTACCAGGAGGGAGACCACGCCCACAAACACAAGCAGCCAGAGAGGCAGCCCGAACATCTTCGCCTCCGCCGCCACTGGGAGGGCGTGGTCATGGCCGCTCTGGGATAGGATAAAGAAAAAGTATATGTACTTCAAGTTTGATTCTTGGAATAAACATGAGTATTATGTTATACTTTCAGTTTGTGTCGTGGTTGTTTTTGTTGTTGGTTTTTTTTTTGTCTTAATGGTGTTATTTAGAGTGATTAATGTCCATTCTGGGGTGTAAGAAAAAAGAGTGTGGTACTTCCAGTTCACATCATGTTTTTTGTGTCTAAATATTATTCTTAAGCGTGGTAATGGCCGCTCTGGGTGGAATAAAAAAAGTTTTATATTTTGACTTAATAATTTTACTGAACGCCGTATGGGCCGCTCTGGGGTTCAATACAGTCATGCAAAGTCTTATACTTCAACTTAAACAGAAATATAAGTTGTTTCGTGTTCCACTTAAAACTGAAGTGAAGTTGAGCATGATCGTAAGCGATGATGACGAGGATTTCGATGATGATGATGATGATGATGATGATGATGATGATGATGATGATGATGATGATGATGATGATGATGATGATGATGATGATGATGATGATGATGATGATGATGATGATGATGATAAATATAAAATTATTCCATCAAATTAAAGATGGAGTTGTAGAAGCTTATGAACCAGAGTCCTGATAAGTCCTAACCTGGCTAGCTGCTGAATCTGGCTTTGTGGCCTCCGTCACTTGGTTTTCCTTGTCTCCGGCGTTGTTCAGTTTGGGATTCTGTTCATCTGATTCTGTCTGGGATGGGACTGAATACACGATGTTGGAAAAAAAAATTTTTTTTTTCAAATGTGATCCCCAAATTTTTTCAAAGAATTACCAAAACTCTTTCACGTAATGATACAATTCAACAATCCAGTCAATGGTAAATGCCCATATTATTACCTTTGTTAGAGTGTTATTGTTGTTGTTGCTGCTGTTGTTGCCGTTGTTGTTATTGTCGTTGCCATTATTATTATTATTATTATTATTATTATTTTTATTATTATTATTATTATTATTATTGTTTTTGTTGTTGTTGTTGTTGTTGGTGTCTT
>RQTK01000001.1:256648-274184 GCA_003991915.1 Elysia chlorotica | reverse complement strand
ATCTATCTATCTATCTATCTATCTATCTATCTATCTATCTATCTATCTATCTATCTATCTATCTGCCTACCTATCTATATATCTATTTATCTATCTGCCTACCTATCTATCTATCATTTATCCATAAAAAAAACAAAAAAAATATATATATAATGTGTGTGTGTACTATAGAACGTATTGTGTGTGAGTGTGTGTGTCATCGGTCCTAACTAAATAGAGATCAAAGAATGGTGAGCTATTTGGACTGTCAGTCCTGCAAGTAGAGAAATTAATAATCATGAAACTACCTGATACATCGCCATGGCAATCATCTGTCTGTCATTGGGTGTCCCGCGTCGTCGGTCGCCCGTCATGAATGGCGGAACCTGGTTGCCGAAGGGGTCAAGGTCCCAGGGAGTTCTGGCCTGAGGCGGTCGCATTCCTAGTGCAGTGAGTATACAGATTTATAGGAGAATGATGAAGATAACGGTACGAGACAAACGATATGTAACGATGAAGCAAAAGCTAATGGTGACGACCCTCGTGATCATAAAGTTAAGAATCATTAAGTTAGGAACTACTGTGGTACTTAAAGCAAGAGAAAAGTATATCCAATTTTGTTATGATTATGGTGATTGATACGTTAAACACGTTTACGCAACGTTCTCAATGAAAGTTTATGTTACCAACAGC
This sequence comes from Elysia chlorotica, assembly GCA_003991915.1. NCBI lineage: Eukaryota > Metazoa > Mollusca > Gastropoda > Plakobranchidae > Elysia > Elysia chlorotica. The sequence goes on along the minus strand of RQTK01000001.1, from coordinate 273,512 downwards.
CGAAAGACAATTCAAGTTTTCAGAGTGATGTGATGAAGCATTGTCAGGGGGGAAACAGAATCATATGCCCCCCTCTAAAAATAAAACAGAAAATCCACAAGTTAGGTCAAATTAAACCAATTGCAAAATGACATTGTTATAACTTCAATATATCCAACAATTTCAATTTCAGCTATTAGGTATCTGTTACCTCCGTTGATAGCACCTGGTTGTCTTCCATAAGGACGGGTCCTGTCATAGGGGTTGTTTATCATACCTGGTCTGTTCATAGCTGGCGCTAAGAAAAATGGTTGATGAAAGGGTTAACCCAGCACACTAATTACAATAGTCTCAGGTAAAACAAAGAAGCAATGCCTTTAAAAAATCAAAGCTTGCAATTCCTTGATAATATCAAATAGGTGCTTATTCTGTAAAGTATATAGTATACCAAATCAGTGCTCTCGAAGATAAAATAATGCCGCCCCCACCCCTACTTAGTGAAAGCTGTGCAGTAAAAATTACATCGTCAAAGTTTCAATTCAATAATTTCAAATGATTATAGGACTTTTCATATATTAAAAATTCAAGTTTCCATGCATGTTATAAAATTGTTTTATCATTGAATATCGCTCTAATAACTGACATCAGTGAGAGAAAACTTGTGTTGAAAGGCTATAAACCCATAATTAGATTACAGAGATGAATAATAATTATAATTTTTCATTAACTTGTGACACAAAACATTAATCAGGATGTATTGGAATTGGATTACAACAGACAAGTCTTTATGTTCAACAAACCATGTCACAAAAAACAAACGATTAATTATGTAAGCCAGAATTATCTACTTTAGTCTGTCAACCCTTTTCCTAATTTTTGTGAATGTTTCTATGTCCATTTTCTCCATTGTCTTTTATTTCAGTTATCTCTCTTTCTTTGTTGCCGTTTGTGTCTCCTCATTTTCCTCAGTTCCTTCTTGCCTTCGGTGAATGCTCCCTTCTTCCGTTCGTATTTGAACAAGGGGATTTATACTAGCCATTAGCCAGCATTTCTTAATTGGTATTACAGCGACAGGGGACTAACGTTTGTCACAGCAAGAAAACAGACTTCATGATACATTAAAAAAAAGGAAACATTTTGAAAGATAAGGGGGACAAACTAACCTGCATGAGGCAAAGCAGCGAAGGGGTTGCCTCCCGTTGGTTGGAGATTGTGCATGCGCAGCATAGCTTGAATGTTTGGGTCATTGATGTCAAGAGGGCGGTGGCTTGAAGGGAAGATTATATGATTTTAATTTACACTGCTATAGTCGAGAGGGGGATCGAGAGAGAGAGAGAGAGAGAGAGAGAGAGAGGGAGGGAGGGAGGGAGGGAGAGAGGGGTGTAGGAAAGGTTTAATGTCATTCGTAAGTACCTTCATCTCATACGGAATTTAGTATTTTAAAGAATTTGAAATACATGTAGTAAGAGCTGAGATTAGAACGGCCAGCCTCATGCTTGTCAGTCTATAATATTATCGACTGTGCTCCACCCTATTTATTAAGACTCGCTTTTAAGAAGAATATGGCAGTTTAAAGAGACGGGGCATCATATCAGATTAGTTCTTTGGACAATTATGCTAATGCCCATTCTCAGTTCCAATATCAATTGTGCTATCTGCACCCCCCCCCCTCTTCCCCCTCCATTTTTCATCCAAAACCTTCTTATTAAAACTCACCTGTAAGGGTTGATGGCCGGTTGCTGCTGCTGTTGTCTCAGATTTTGACGCTGCATTTCTTGGCGGGCCAGTTCGGCCAAGTAGCCTCGCATGGCGCCGGATTGGAAAGTGCCTGAGAATAAATTTTTACCATGAATGTCCAGTTTTATTTTGGTCAAGTTAACAGGCTAAAATATTGTTTGTCTACGCTGTGAGTCGAAATGTGACAGGTGAGGCTGTGTGTTGTGCCAGGCGCCGTTTTCATGGATCTCGATTTAAAACTTTAAATGGATATTTCTTAGAATGCCTATAAACATATAGACGAGAAAAGCATAATGTAGTCTCAGTTAGGAATATAAGAAGATAACCAGCTGAATGATCCCCCTAAGTCGAATAATTGGAAAAATATGATTTTAAAATGCATTCGTGCGCGTAACCACCAGAATTGTACTTGCCCAGATAACTAGCCAAGTCAGACTCTTGCCTCACGTGCACACATGAAGAGTGATCCTGGCATCACATGCGTTGTCGACTGAACCTACAATGTGAGTGGCTGTGACTGAGTGGCCGTCGTTGTGCCGTGTTTTTGGTTCAAACTGCCCAAGTCTATCTTAATTAAAGTCAGTTACGACTGTTGGCGCTTAGAGTATTTTTTGAAAATTAACGCATTTTTACCGGAACTGGCAGTAATTCATTTTGAAAAAAACGACCAGTATATTATCTGTATAAAACAATAGGGGTGACATGGACAGTCCACTTCCCAATGAGGCAAAACTGCGATAGTCCTACTTGTAATCTAAAGTGTGATCATGAATGTAAATGTGTACAGTATACAAATGTATATCTCCACAGGGGTAACACAGGAAAGTCGTGGTACGTCCATTTTCTTAACTACGAAGAATTTAAGGTTCGACCCCTCCTATGGCCGCAACGTTTTTCCAGTATGGTTGGGGTCGGTGTTAATATGATGACTGGCAAAAATATGGGTATTCCTCTCTGGGATAAGTGTTTTATTAAAATATAAGAGGCTTTCAACTACAAATACCCCCCAAGAAAATTATGGGAACGAGTTTGTTCAAATGAGAAATAGCAGGAGTAGAAGAAGAGAAAGAAGAGAGAGAGAGAGGGGGGGGGGGATAGAGAGAGGTGGATAGAGATATAGAGAGAGAGTGAGAGAGAAAGAGAGAGAGAGAAAGACACGTCTGTTTATGGTTTATGTTGGACGTTAAACTAACTCAACTACAACAACTGTCTGTCTGCCTGTCTGTCTGTTTGTCTGTTTGTCTGTCTGTCTGTCTGGCTCTCTCTCTCTGTCTCTCTCTGTCTCTTTCTCTCTTCTCTCTCTCACTTTCTCTATCTCTCTATCTCTCTCTCTCTGTCTTTCTCTCTCCCCTCTCTCTAAAATCAAAATGTGACTAAGCTGATTACTTTGTTTGGCCATAGCCATCATAGCCCTGGGATCAACAGCACTGTACGGATTGCCTCCTCTTTGTTGCATCGCCCTCGTGATGTGGAACGGCGTCATCTCGTTCTGCTGCCATTGGCCTGTGCGAGAAAGGAGGTGAGAAGGTGCCATCTAACCCATTTTTGAAGGAATGTAGGATCTAGGAGATTTTAATTCGGCAAGAGTATACATCTATGCATTTTCTTACCCCCTTCACAACTCTGTCTGTCTGTCTGTCTGTCTGTTTATCTGTCTGTCTTTCTGTCTGTCTGTCTGTCTGTCTGTCGGTTTGTCTGTCTGTCTGTGTGTGTCTCTCTCTCCGTCTTTCTCTCTTATCTTCTTTTTATTATTGTTCTTTTACCTAGCATCGATGCAATTATTATCATTACTATCTACCAGACCCTTTATTATAAAACCGGGTTAAAAGGGATTTCCAAACGAAAAGTCTCTGAAATGTAGGTTTTTAGATATCACGACAGATATTTCTTAGACTTTAACACGGGTAGTGAAAATTAAATTCGAAATTTAAGATAAATCATGTAACGGTGTACACATAATAGATGTTGTGTTGCTTAAAACTGAAACAGAACATTATTGAGCAAAGGAAAAAAATATGATATTTAAAAAACCCGGGCAATGTTCTTACCCTGCCCCGTGCCGAAGTGTTCTTACCCTGCCCCGTGCCGAAGTGTTCTTGCGCCGTCCGTGCCATTTGGGCCTGGGCCATCTGAGCCTGCGCCATGGCGTGCGCCAGTTTGGACCTGAGCGTGTCCTGATGCCACACGGCAGCCTGCTGGGCTGGGGGGAGAGAACAACACACGAATTGAGTTACACGCTTTGCCATAGACAGAATAGCGGAAGATATAGTCAGAAAGTGTGAAATATAGAGCGATTTCACGGGGAGGATTTTGTATAATTGTTTGGGTCGAGATAGTAAACCTTAGAAATAAATCAGTCAGCCCCCTCAATTTCAATGAACAAATAGAGTGAAAGATAGCTCGCCGTATCAACAGTACTGTGAGCTCTTTTTGTGAAACGTCTTGCTAAATCTGTAGTCTCTGATCGAGGCTATCTAGTATCCTCGTTTCTGATACAATACACAAAGTAGGCATGGTGTTTTCTGATTTATATGCAGGTTTGTTTTGAATGTCTCAGAAATACGCTTTACGCTGATTGGGTCTGATAGCTTGGAATAGAGTCATTATTAGACGCTAGTGCATATTCCCTTACTTATGGCCTTCAAAAGTATCTCATCATACATAGCTCTACTTTAGACTATAAGATCCGATGAAAGATATCCAATGTTCAAAGGATTCCAGATATGACAAGCATGAAGATCAAACTGCCTATGCCTGAGGCTCGTGGTTACGTAATCCGCTGTGGTCGTGCTGGTAGCAAAGCTTGTATTTTGATGTTTTGAATATCAGATTCTTCAAAAGGAACTCTTGATTTAAAAAGCTAAAGTTTATTATGATCATAATATAATTTTGGCGATCGGTAGTAATATGTTTATCATTATGGATTATGGGTCATTATAGGCAAGCAATATTGACCTAAATAATCGTTAACGGATAACCAATAGCGGGTATGCGCAATTCCTGTAAAGATTTTTATAAAACAGCAACCCGCATTGTCCTAACTATTCCTGTTTGTTTTGTATTAAAATATATTGTTCTCCGAGCAATACGTGAATGTTCTTAGCAGCCTTAGACTGAAAAAGACTTTTTTGTGTGCTAAAGTCGATTGTTTAAAGCTAAAAATTACTCCTAAAACCTTACCCCATGGTCCAGCTACAGATGCAAGAAGATGATCTCTAGGCGAGAGCATTGGGGCAGCACCTTGCGAGAATTGTCCCCCTTGGCGATTCATCATAGCCTGATGGGGAGAAACATGAGAATGAAACGAAGAAAATGCATAAGACTTTTTGACTCATATAATATATTTATCTCAGAGGGCGTTAGATCTACGAAAAAAACTATGTTACAACAATACCTTAAATAAGGAGTTTGTCTTATTACCTATGATCCCAAACAACTCTCATATCTACTGGATGGATCGTTCTCGGTAAAAATAATTACTAGCGAAGACCCGGGTATCCCGCTCTGAAGCCCTATCGCTGTAATAGATCTATCTTTAGACTTAATATACCCTAAACTAGGAAATAAATTATTACTTCTTTATTTTAATATGATAATCCAAGCAGTCTTTAAAGTGCATGTGCATGATGGTGAACGCACTGTCCTCACCCTTTGCCTCCAGAGCTCCGCCTCTCTAACCATCTCGGAGAAGGGTCCCTGTGTGACTCTCACACGGGTCAGGGGACCAGTAGGGAAGGGGTGGCTTGCGGGAATGGTTCCCATTCCTTCGGGAATCTGACACCAGGGGCCACCGAAACCTGGCGGGCATTCGCATTTCTGGAGTGGAGTAAACGTTAAAAGAAAATAGGTTAGTTGGTTGGACTCTTATAGTCCAGCATCAGCTTCTAGCCTTATCGTGGATAGGTCCCGATAAGAAAGAATTTTACAAATGTAACAGAATCCCAAACTTAAAAAGATGAGAAAAGAAATATAAGTGGTCCTTCTTTTTTAATTTTTCACGATATTACTCGTCTTAAAGTCCGGTACAATCAACGTGTTAAACATAAAAAGGAAAAGTGTTTTCTAATACGTGTTGCTTTTTCTAATGTACGTTGCCTCTTGTCTGTTTTGTTCTTAACGTTCTTGGTTAGGAAAATGCGTCTTTAAATTTTACGTGCATCCGCACAGACATAGTTGAGCTACAAGGACTTCTGCCTCAGCCAGTCACATCATACTGACACAGAGCCAACCAGTAGAGAACAAGGTGGTTCGCCAGGTGATCGCACCGAGGATATCCGAAATTGGATCCCATACGTTTACCGAATAATTCTATACGAATACGACAATGAGCTAGGATTCGACCTCGGACCTCTTTCTCTACAGTCCAGAGCACTAATGACTAAGCCATCTGGCCCCATCTACATAGTTACCTACCCGCTGACCATCCCTGTAGATGAGTTGGCCGCCATTGGCGCAGGGTCCGGATGCCGCGGGACTGGCCACTGCCTGAAGCTGCCGGCCTGGGGTGGATGGTGACATGGACAAACAATGCAGTTAGTTATGCCTGTAGTTGCGCTATGAAGAAGACTTAAATGTCTAAATATCTCAAAATTGATGGATTTCTGTTTATGAACATTTGAAAAATCACAATGAATTTCAACTATTCTTTCTTCTTTTCCATAACAACTCACTTTTTGTTGTAAATAAAAAAAATACTGTAGGATGAATATTTTCAAAAACATAGTAAAGTATTTCAAATGTATTTTTCCATTAAGAAATAAAGTAAAAATCATCGTTCTGCTCGAACTTTGCTAAATATGCTCAAACATCTTTGATCCCAGTGTTAAGGTCGGCGCGGAGACCGCAGCTTCTCACCGTGGTTGCACTGGGTGTCCCACGGGCAGCAGACAGGCACGCGTTCGTAGATGTGCTTGGGGACATTCATGGTGCGTGTGCGAACCTCCCAGCCCTCGCTGTAATGATATCAAGAATTACTTAAGAATATGGTATAAAACAACTATTTCACTAAGGAGGTAAATAAAAAAGTCAACGTAAAAATGTAAATCTTCAATTGAATGACTTGTGACTGTGGTCCACAGACGCATAAAAATGAAACCCCTATCAGTTGATAATCGTGACTTTTAAAAATCCTGATGAATTGGTCGTGTTGATAGTAATGTTATTGGCGATATTCATTAAAGAAGACCACAGCGTCTCGCGTCTTAATCTTTAAATAGTTGAAAAATGCTTTTAAGCCACATTTCCATTGTTCCTAAAACAATTACGATTAAATAATGATAGTAAAATTTATTTTTGTCAAACATGGGATCTAAGAGCAGCATGAACAGTAACGCCACCCTTACTTCTCCATCTTGGTGATGACCGAGTTGTCGGCGCTGAACAGGAAGGCGGGGACAGGGGCAGTCTGGCCGGTCCTCACGTTGTACAGGTGAGGTCTCTGGATGGTCTGGGTCCTGGTTCTCCTGGCCAGGCCGTAGCACCTGGCGTCAGGACGCTCGCCTTCCAGGCCTGACTCTTGGAACTGTCTGCCCGCATCGCTGGCTTGTCTGGGAGACAGCAGGGGAGTAGAACAAACTTTTGAATTATGGAAGCGAATGTAGCTTTTAGATCTCTGGATCGACAAGCAGGGGTTCCGACGTTCAGTTCTCAGCTAGTGCTGTATCTTATATAGGATTTTTTTGTGAAACCTAAGGGAATAAAACTAATTAGTAGTAGGCCTTGAGTTCCATCTCGGCAAGAAATCAAATCATGCACGTTTTTTTCAATGCCAAAGGACTTGAAGTGCGCTTTCGGTATTTACTGCAATTGATGAATATAATAAAAGAATACACGTATTATCTCGAATGGTCATTTCTAGTTGGATACCAGGATGGTTTAAACGAAGAACCAGACCGTTGTTTTTGCAATGTTACAATGGTTGCGAGCTTTGTTCCGCCAAAATTCTCCCCAGAACCTTCAGTATTTAGATAAGCGTATTGTGAGTGACATGGAACCTCCACGATGCCCTCGGTACAACCTATTACAAGTTCATTATTGCGTGTCTTTGTTGGAGATAAGACCCACATAGTTTAACGCCTCCTGAATTCCTAAAGAGATGCTGTAAGCGTCGGCTTATAGAGATAATATTGTTTACGTGCTGGCACACAAAGACGAAGCGGGGATACCAAGTCTTCTGTTTCAGTCACTCACATTTATGTGACACTTGTCTGACGAGGTGGGGACGAAACCTGGCTTGATCGTGTGGTACAACCTGAGACGTGTGACTTAAAGCCGCGCGTTCTACAATTAAGCCAACTATCCCTCCTCCCCAACCAATATAGCATTCGCTCCTAAAATTTTCCTGATAGATCAATCTAACAGCCAATGTAGCGTCAATCATGCAATGCATGAATTTGTCAACCACAGGAGCAGCATTTCAATAACGGTCTTTAATATTTACTGTGGAGGTGAATAGAATGAAACAAAACAAACAAGTACTGCTTTTATTTTTTACTATTCTTACGATATACATAATTTATTTCTACTTTGTTGTTGTTTTTTGTTTTTGTTTTTGTTTTTATCAAGCATAAAGAGATTGATCAATGTATCTTTAAGTATTGGCGGAAAAGATGCTTTTTTTACTGCCGAAAAGTAACCCTTAAAATGGTAATATAAACAACAAATAAACCCAATAAACCAAAACCTTCCCCATCGAACATAGTAGATTTTGTCTAGAATCTTTATAAGGGATCAAAAATGGTAAACTCAAATGCACCTAAAACTGGCTGGCTAAAAACTGGCTAAATTTCTAGATTTAAGACAGTTCTAAAAAAAAAGGATCTTGAGGTACGACGAAATATCTGGTAAAAAAAAAAGACGCATTGTAAAAAGCGTCTACTTAAAAAAAAAAGACGCATTATAAAAAGCGTCTACCTTGTCGCAATAATTCTTAGCATTTTGCACATTATATAAACGTCACTGTCACTTTTCCCATCTATTTGCCGTCACATTACAGTCATAATACAGAACTTTCACCTTCCTCACACTTTGCACAGCGCTCCTTTCCATACTCTAGAGGCGTCAGAGCATTATTCATGCTTCAACTATCAAAACAGGACATAGGAATCTGTCATAGATAAACGTGTCCTTCAGTGTCTAGCCTTATATATGAGAACATTTCTTAATCGTACAACTGTTTCTCAAGTATATTATATGTGTTTGTCAAGCTAGGTCCCTCTTTGTGTCCTTCCCCTCATTTTTTTGTTTGTTTTGCCAGACTACAGGTATGTTTTCTTTGATTAAAGTCCAATGTACTCTGGCGCTTGGTACATGTGCTCTGAAACACAGGATTGAAGAGATTGAAGAGTGAATAAAACTTTCGCACATTGAACTACACAGCCATCTTGAACCCAAGCAAGTGAAGGATGAATTAGAAAAAGATGATATATATTGGAAATAGAGAGAGAGAGAGAGAGAGAGAGAGAGAGAGAGAGAGAGAGAGAGAGAGAGAGAGAGAGAGAGAGAGAGAGATAGAGAGAAGGAGAATCGCCATTAAAACCATTAATGCATTCAAAATAAGTAAATAGTTTGGGGGTTTTCCTATATCATATAATATCAGTATTGCTTTTAATAGTTAATATCAATATTCTTTAATGTTCTAGGTAAGACCATCTAGTTCAAGTCACCTATTTTCAATCGATGCATTTTTAACACCTGTTTCGATTAAAAAGCTGGTTCAGTGAAGTCTGCTGTAAAAGCAAGACTACTTTTTGTTTGTTTGCGGCCCCTTGTTAATAAAACCGTACATGTATTTCAGATAAATGATGCATTATAATTATTAAGAAATCGACAGGCATTAAAGAATTACATCGCATAAAGTACACTGAGTAGGAGGCGGACAAATAAAGAGTAAGCCAAGATAAAGGAAAAAAGTAGGGGAAATTGGCAAGTATGCCAAGACTAAATTATTGATCGATTGATTGGTTGGTTAATAGTTTTTAATTGACAGATGGAAATGCACAGAACTACTTTTTATATTCATTATGAACTGAAGAATGAGTTCTAAAATAGAACATACAAATGTAAAGAGATGTAAGAGACAATGTCATTATAAAGTATGATAATATAGAAGATACAATCCAGAAAGGATATTTATTTTCCGGTCCTCGGACCAGTTAATCATAAACATATTATTTTACGAACAATTTCTTAAATTTGCCTGCATGTTTATTTACCAAGTAGGCATATATATTACCACAAAGTAAAACTAAACCCATCTGGGACCTATCCATGTTAATGTGGGACTCAATTGTCAGACACACAAACATGCACCGCCCACAGTAATTGTTTTCTCGATTCACCTGAGTTCAGAGGTCAAAGTGGTACTAACTGTAGACCCCAAGCTGCTTTACGAGGCGAGATCCAGATTTATTGGCTTTTCCTTGTTCGGTTTTTTTTTTTAATCAACAGTAGACATTCATTAAGGGACAACAAGCAATGTCAAATTTTGGACAGTGTGTATTTGAAGAAAAACTTTAAACTAACTTGAGGGTAAATCATTTTGTTCATAAAGTCTTATAATCAAGTAAGAAAGACCAACCGATAAACTGACATGTAAAATATCATTTATTTTGAAAATCGTCCACAGTAGTCTATAAAACTAAAAGAAACACGAGAAGTTTGTATGACAACGTATGTTTTTCTGTTGTCTTTAAAAAATTATTATATTGTTATTATATGCATTTGTTGTTTATGTAAGTTTTAATGATAATATCATTTATACTAAAATTACTGTAAAAAATTTGGCTCAATCAGTATCACAATGAGTAGGTCTAAAGCGTAGTTTTGGAATAATGTAGCAAAAATTAAGTATGGTTTATTTTTTTATAGATAATTCAGTTCCATGAAATCCTAGACCAACAACATTGTCAGCGTCATTTCAAATCGCTCACCCTTCTTTTAGCACTTTTGTAGACGGTCGGCTTGGCGAAACATAGTAGAGGTGAATACGTTCTAAAACACCGGTCTGACTGGTATAGAAGTCGATGTGTAGACCAAACCGACACTATTATTTAAGACACTTCATAACATCATGCAGATAGCTTTGAGAGAACATGATGTGTTTTTATTCGTTACTTAGAGAAACCCCTTCGATTTATTGTTTTGTAAAAAGAATATAAAACATGATTCGCTTCTCTGTCCCATAGTCTGCATAATTAGTCCCTTTATATCTTTTTGTCTCTGTTTAAACATAAAAGGTATACTACGTAAATGAAATATCTGCTGCTCATCAGTTTAACTGTCAATGTCCATAGTAACTTATTATTAACAACACACAAAGACCTGAAATGGAAATATAATGTGTGCTGTTGGAATATATATTTAGAGCTTGCTTTGGAAAGAGGATTCAATAAGGATTATAACAAATTGGTAAAATAAAAATAAATTTTTGTTCATATTGTCCTAGACGTACTTATACCCCGTTGAATGCCACATATCGACTAATATATTGAAAAGTGTCAAAACAATTTTCAATAAATTGCAGATAAACTGATAGTTAGAAAATATGAGATATTAACGTGTGGAAAAACAAACACGCGCTATTGAAAAAAAAATCCCACATCACCAATCATCTGATTCTCACAATTTTACAAGTCAGTTATGGTAATTTGATTAAGTCACTGTATACAAAAAGTATCCAAGCCACAGAGAAGAAACGATGACTTTTTTGCTTTAACACATTGTACTTACATCTAATCCAGGGACACGTGAAGCATTCCATGTCAGAAGATGATCATTTGATAGACTTGATAGACATGGAAATGTTTATAGTGACAGACAAGATTAATCATTTTCTTCGTATAGGAGAAAACACATCAAAAAGTAGTATAGTCGTGAATACTAGAACTTAGAGGATTTTTGTAAAAGAAAAACAACAAAGGCGAGGTTCATTTCTGTGATCTCAAAATGAAATATCCGCACGTTTTGTCATGGAATTCTTAGCAAGTGCTTGTTAAACGAATAGATTGACTAGACATTAAAATAAAATTATTTTCGAGTCTGGGAATTCTTTTTCAGGAGATTTTCTTAGTTTATGGCTTACTGACACAAAATTAGGAGTAATCGCACTTACATTTGTTTCATCTTTTAATGCCATTTTTTTGTATATGTACTGCCTTTCTCAGAAACAAAGCTTAGTACAGTTGTCCAATTTTTCTCACCGATGAGTCGTATTGCGCGGTGTTATAGAATAAATCAGATGTTCTTATTAGTTTCAGTAATAATTTGATGAAGATTGCCAAACATTCCGTTCATCATTATACCATATATCACTGCGCACCGTACAATGCAGCCCTTCCTCTATTTCTATGGAATAGCTCATTCTTCCATTGTTTTGATTCATTTTTGTATTTGCATTGAGTGGGTTTGAATACCATTACTCTCCCGTATCGTAATATCCGTTTGTTTGTCTATCTGTCTTTCTCTCTTTGTCTCTCTTTCTTTCTGCTTCTCGCTGTCTGTCTCTCTCTCACTCTTTTTCTCTTTCCTCTCTATATATCTTTCTCTCTCGCCACCTCTATCTCACTGTACTATAAGTCTCTGTCAGAAAAGGACATCTGAGGCTATGATTATGGAATAATACAAGCATTTTTCTCTTCCTGTTGCTCAATGCATAATCATGCGTAATGTAAGAAATGATTAATGTTTTGGACACTGAAAGATATTCAGAGAAAGTTTAGCCCCCTTGAACGGCAGAACCAATAGAAAAAATAAATAATGTTGCACAAGTATTTTCACCGGTATTTTAATTTTTAAATTAAAGACATAATATTTCGATATTTCTGAACTGTTTCCGTTTCTATTTCTCTTAGTAAGTGGAAAATGTACCATGAAACATAAAGAAAGAAAAATTATGCCAATTTATTATAAGCATATCAGTTGCTCTTCACTTTTACCACTTTTACTTAGAGAATTGATTCAATACAAAAGAAAACAGAAAAACAAACGGGAAAAAAACAATAATGCCATATAAGCAGGAACACTATCGTAAAACGGAAGAGAAAAAAAAAACGCGAGAAATGGGCTGCCTTATTCGGCACGCCCATCATAAACAAAACAAAGAAAGTCCTTGTTTTTAGCTGTCGTGTCTGACTCCTTTTATTAATTTCAAGGTTACAATTTAGTGTGCAATTTTAAAGCACTCAGCTTGTGGAGAAGGTTTTTTTTTTTAAGAGGGGATTGTGTTGAATTTCACTTCAATCATCATGAGCTCTTTAGCTGATAGTGCTAGGTGTTCTTAAACCATAATAAACGTATTCCGGAACCTAAGGGTCTGAAAGAAAGAACATTTAAAAAGGGTAATATAAACAAAAATCTTACATACATACATTCATAGATACATGTATGTTAAAACAAATTCTAACACCCTCTCCCAACCTGCTATTCTCGCAACTACTTGCTAAGACGGGGTCTGTTATAAAACTTTATCATGATTAATGAACATTAAACTTCCTCTCTGGGCCTCGCAATTTTAAATGCTGCATAGTTGATGGAGGAGTCATTTTTTTTTAAATTTCATAGCATATAATTATGTGAGATCGAAAAGGCAGTAAAAAGATAAAACCCTTTTATGTTCTTGAATTTGGTTTTACTTTCTTACACGATATTATTTTCTTAAGGGTACAGGCAAGCGTAAAAAAGGTTCGAAAGGAGATTTATGCATCTAAAATATGAAAGACAGAATCCTTGAAAAATCTTTGTGCTTTGACAAGTAGCCTACACGATATGCAAATACACATTTCAAAACAAATTAACGAGATTTTTTAGATATATACTTTACCGTTTATCTTTAACTAAAATTAAGCAAACACTTGAAAATCGAGACCTCTTATTATAAATGAAACTAGTTTTATAACTACTGCTTTGTGAATTGGGTCTTTTTTTTTGGGGGGGGGGGGGGGGGGACTATTTGAATAATGTTTTCATGTTCCACCTTTACACAGGATCACCATTGTAACATTGTAACACTCGATTACTACAGGAAACTACAGGGGTTCGGATTATCAGATTTTGTTTACAGGAAATCTCTACGCGTAATCTGATTTTTTCTTCCTTCGACATTGCTACTGTCACCCTCCTCAACAAAAATGGCCTGTAATTTTAAAGATAGGAACAACACATAACAAACTAAAACGCTTTCAAGTCTGTTTAACGGTAAAACGCTTCTGGCTGTATTTTTGTTTTTTTTTGTCTTTTGTTGTTGTTCTTTTTTGTTGTTGTTGTTGTTGTTGTTGTTTCCAAGACTGTAAACAACGTTACTTTTCGTGCGCACAATTAACTTTCTGCACTGTTTGGCAGTTAGAGGTTTGGAGAGAGGGGGGGGGGGATGCGGAATGAGGTGACTCAAAACTCAAACGAAAACAGGAAAGCGGCCTTGGCCGTTAAAAGAAGGGCATCCTTGAATCTTTATCGTGACATTCATGGAGGCCTCAGTTTTAAGATAATTTTTAAATAATCCTTTTGTTCAGTTGGACAATAAAAGCTATTTCCATTAACTTCAAAGTAAGATCTGATGATAAATTGGTTGAAAGTCTAACTAATTTTACAGCGGGGTGTGTAAAAAAAAACAACAACATATGGTTTTGATCCCACAGGGAGGCCTAAAACTATATAAACGTTTGTTTGTTGGGTCGTTCATCGTCAGCGACTAGGGCATCACGGACGGCTGTTCCAATGTCTTTCGGAATCGAGGGCTCGTTATATGGTGTGCGTCTTTTTTATTTTATATATTCCTCCCCCCTCCATCACTATCCATCTTTAATGTTCTTGCTTTTCTGCCCTTTATCTGTCACCTCTTCTTTATTTGCACTGAATTTTTTTGTTTATTGCACTATTTTCGAGGTGTGAGTATTTCGACGACAAGCAAAAATAAGTTACGAAAACAGAACAACAAACAAAGAAGTTCTGAGAAATTTCGATGTTGAAAGAGAATTACTAGAAAGCATACGACATCATAAAATGTCTAATTTTGGCCACATAGCAAGGCATGACAGGTTCCCATAAAGAACTCTAACAAGCAGAATGGAAGGAAGGAGAGGGAATGGCAGACCAAGCAGGAAGTGGTACGACATAAAAGAATGGACAGGGACCCAGCTACATGTGAACCTCAGACTGGCGCATGATCGGTTGGCATGGAAACAGATGGCTAGACAGCCTAGTTTCGGGAGGGCACAATGACAAACATCAACGTAGCGCTTTCGGTTTATTTAAAGTTGGTTACAACCAGTGAACTTTGTATCTGGCTCCCCCTAAGAATTTCTGCCCTTTTTTGTCTATATATATATATATGTATTTCTCTCTCTCTCTCTCTCTCTCTCTCTCTCTCTCTCTCTCTCTTTCTCTGCTTGGTACTCCTTTGCAGCTTCAATTTATTTACCGAACTACTTACACATCTCTTTACAAAAACCCTTACCGGTCTATCTAACCATCTTTATTTTTTTTCTCTCGAAAACAACCTCCCTCCTTCCACTTCCCTAAATCGTAAAGCACGACATCCTAAAGCTGCTGAGATAGGCCATGATTGATGAGTTTTGCGCTCGACCTGGTGCTGTGGACTTTCTTTCCGAGTCCCCCAGCACGCCACGAACACACTACTTACCGCCATACTCCTTAATCCTCACCTGGACCAAAATGTCTAAAACCTTCTTCTTGGCTTATACGTGGGTCAGCTTCGTTTCTAATCTACTCTCTCCATTCCCTAAGATAGGTCCTCTAGTTTTAATTTCCGAGTTTAAATCATTACACTAAAACACGTTTCTAAGCTACGTTGGGCATTATTCTTTGTCTTTAAGGCCATGGCTCTAAATATTTTAAAACCCATCTGAAAAAAGGTGTCAAGTTTGTAAACCATAATTATCTTATTACAGCATCAACCAAAGTGAAGCAAGTAATTTTTTCCCAACTACCTTTGTACCGAAGCAGCAGTTTTGCTTTTATCACTTGAATTATTAGTTTCATTTGGTTCCCTGTTCATTTTGTTATTAAATCAATTCATTGGGACCAAAATGCGTACTTCTTCCACTGTGCATTTCGATCAGTGTAAAATGCCCCTACCATTCATCCGGCAGTCTAACCACAAGATGGAGAGCAAGATGAATCTTTCGCTACACGGAAGTTGGTGGGTTTATTGCCGAATCTACAGGAGAGTTACACAACGGGAAAGTGCTTTGCTTTGCAAAGACGCCGCATTTTTTGCTGCCTCGGCTGTTCCAATGTCTTTCGGAATCGACGTTCTTATGCGATGTGTGTCTCGTTTATTTTATTGATTCCTTCCCCCTCCATCACTATCCATCTTTAATTTTCTTGCTTTTCTGCAATTTATCTGTCACCTCTTCACTATTTGCACTGAAATTGCTTGTTTATTGCACTATTTTTAATAGTTAATTTCCTGTCCTGCCCTCTCCGTGTTTACTTCCTTCCTCTTTTTCCTTTCCCAGCTTTCTCTGAGTTAATTGCTCCATGATTTTAAGCTTACCTGAACAAAAGTGTGTTTTATCGTCACGTTTTGAGCTATGGGTAGAAGCGTTTGATGTCTTTTTTTCCTCTTCAAGAGTCCAAACGCTGACTTTTCTAATTATGAAAAAGTGATTGGGCTGTCCATAAAGAGGACGAGTAATATATGTGTATATAACAAATTAGATATCTCTTTTATAATTATATCTTCAAGGTTAATAAATAGTGCGAATATCTATTTTCATAGAGCTTCAGAGCCGACATGGACTCCCTACAAAAAATCAGTCAACAACTAGAACCTTTCGAGATGTGAGTGTTTCGACGACAAGAAAAAAATAAGTTACGAAAACAGAACAACAAACAAGGAAGTTTTGAGAAATTTCGATGTTAAAAGACAATTACGAGAAAGCATACGACATCATAAAAATAATGTATCATTTTGGTCACATAGCAAGGCATGACAGGCTCGCATACAGAATCCTAACAAGCAGAATGGAAGGAAGAAGAGGGAAAGGCAGACCCAGCAGCAAGTGGTACGACATAGAAGAATGGACAGGGACCCATCTACATGTGAACCTCATACAGGCGCAGGATCGTTTGGCATGGAAACAGATGGCTAGATAGCCTAGTTTCGGGGGGGGGGGGGGGGACCACTACA
>RQTK01000001.1:249845-255489 GCA_003991915.1 Elysia chlorotica | reverse complement strand
ATAATAATAATAAAAATAATAATAATAATAATAATAATAATAATAATAATAATAATAATAATATTAATAGTAATAATTTACGCCGTCTTGTTTGCTTGCTTATTTTACATAAACAAAGAATCAAAAAGAGATGTGACAAAGCTTTATTTAAAAACGTGTGTTTAAAAGGTTAGGAAATCTAATTAATTGAAATTGAAATTGAAATAATTTCATTGGATATTTGAGTTCAATGACTCATACACATAACAATATTGATTTATGCTTTTCTTAAATAGACAAATGTCCATGACTTCCTTTGAATGTTTGGTCTAATAACAAAAAACAGCATTAAGTATACATTAGTCAGATGAGTTTAATATATAGTGAAACATTAATTTGTACGGACTGTCTTTCTTTCAGATTTGGGTTTAACATTTTTACCCTCATATCCTTATAAATACTGCATTCAAATTTGATATTCGTCTTCTTTAACATAACAGAAAATGCCCAAACTGTTAACACTATTTTGGAAGGATACATGTTTTTGAAAGTAAGCTTTTGTTGCGCAGCATAGCAAATATCTTCTTTAGCAGAGAAGCTATCATAAGATAAATCGAGTCACCGAGTTTCAAATGAATATATTATATAACTAGTTTCAACACCACTCCATAATCTGTTTAGTATTGTTTTAACTTTATTTGGATGGAATTGCGCTATTTCATTTTTTTTTTGTGAAATGGCGGTGCGTGTTATTAAGATGGTTGATATGAAACTTCAATTTTTTTAAAATTATCCAACGTTTTAAATGTTTTTTAAATAATAAAAAATGCGCCTTTTTATAACTTGGATATAAAAAGAGGACTCTAGAATTACAACAAGAAGAAAACTTTTTTTTAATTACCTTGCGCTGCATACACTATTCACCCCTTTAAATACATGTGTGTATTATGTTTCAATGATTTATGTATGTATTTTAAAAGGTTCAAATGGAAGGTTCGAGCAAACTTCATATGTTATCAAAAGACACCAAAGCATGCGTATACCGTGCCCATTTACTATATTTTTTTTCTACGCACACCCTCTTTGGGCTTTGACATGAATTTACAAAGCTTAAACGATACCACGACACAGGTGGGTTTGGGATGGGAGGCCATGGCCAGATTTTAATCACGACGCAGCCAAATATAAATTTGTCATCCAGATTTTAGCCTGAGGCTAAACCTCTATGACGCACGATTCAGTTAAGATAACTCCATAAACACGATTGAAAGGGTTGCATCCACGGATACTTTCGTTGTCTTAAAAGGGCCCCAGAAAGGTCCATAAAATCTGTGGGTGGTACAAAAACTAGATGCTTCAGATGAATGGAGATTACAAAAAGACCCATAACAAGTCAGTTTTTCTCCTAAGTTGAAAGGTTTAGGCTGCAGGAGTGTGAGAGTTGATTGGGGACAGCCAGATAAAATTATGTTGATTTTTTTAAAGAGAAGCACGAAAAAAATGTAATCACGGACCCAGGGAATCGCTATGGTTTGATGGGATATGAAGCATCGGGAGGGCAGATGTTCAGACGTTACGGAATTATTGTAGGAGATTTAGTGTTCGGTGGGGCGTGACTGCCAGGGAAGCTGGAGAGACACAGGGACAGGGATGGAGGAGGGCGGTTATATGGAAGATGGCAGAGAAGAAGGACAGAGGGAAGAGGGGAATCAACAGAAGAAATTGATAGAAAGACAACAAAGAAAAGAGGGAAATCAACTGACGGAAAGAAAAAGATGGAAAACAAGATTGGCAATGATATGTAGAAACACAACAAAAGGGAAGGTAATGAATCAATGAACTTACAATGCAGAAAAAAAATCAGATGTAAATTAATCGAGAAACAGCTAAAAATGTCAGTGTGTGCATTCAGAAATGTAGATATTAGAGAGTGTGAAAAGTTGTTCCCTAAGTCGTAGGAAAATTGTTTCACGTCCTAGAAACGTAGCGAATTGAATAAATAATCTTACTGGAACAGCATAAAATCGCATTAAAAACCCTGTACTCAAAACAAAACAGGCGACCCAATTGTGTATGCTTTGGAAAAGATTGACACTTGTTGTCAAATCTAAATGATATGGCTCGCATAAATTTAACGGTACAACAGTTTCTCGATGGGACACTGTTTTTAAAAGATTTAACAGACACTTCAAAGGGCACATGAATTTTATAGACCCATTTGGCGTAAAAACCCAACAACAAAAAAAAATGAGAAGAACGTGCTGAGTTTATGAGGTTTTGTCGTGTAGTAAGAAAACGGATGTGTAGGCTCTAATCAGCCTTCTTGATGGATATTCAAAGCCTAAGCTTAAGTTTAAAGTAGATTGAAGATTATAGATGTTAAATTTCAAGAAGAGGCAAAAAGAGAAAATATTTTTGAAAAAAGTAAATGTATTAAAATGTTATTTTTTTAAACAATAACTAGAAAATGGTTTGAACGCGATGTATCATGAGGGATCATCTTGACAAAGAATAACATAATAGATATAAATACTGAATACTTTTTGTAAACAATTGGAATAATCTTTGCCATTTTATCATTTCCAATGAATGAATGTCGGCACATTATGTAAAGTGGCAAATACATTGATTTATAGGTGAATAAGCATAAATTATTGTGTTATTCTTATTTTGTCAAATAACGTGAAAATCTGTATGCCTGTGTTTATATGCATATATATATTAAAATAAAAACAGATATAGGTATGGTGTTAAGTCAAATGGACAAAAACTACAATAATCAAACTAATCGTTTAACTCAATGGATTAATGAGGGGCTGTGATCGCGATACTTTTATTAAAAACAGAAAGGAGGTGCAAGTTCGATTTTTATTGATGTCGTTTGTAAATTCTGTAATTCTTATATAACCTGTATCGGGATCGATCTAGATTTGGGATATTTTTTCTCGTTCCTATTATAGTAGAGAAATAATGACGGTGGATAAAAGAGAAGTAAATGAAAAGAAATAGGGTTAAGAGATATAAAATAGTATGTGTAAAGGCGGAAAAGTCGGAAATGTTGCCACTGTATCTCTTTTTTATTATTCCGTAGTTTGTGTTGCTCTATTGCCTTCTTGAATATATTTTTTTAAATCTTTAAAAGAAAGATGGCTAATCTACGTTATACTAGTTTGAAAATGCTCTTTCTGTTTCTTTTTTCTTCTGCCTTTTCTGTTCTAATAGGGATCCTTGGAAGTACGTGCGAAGAAAACTTATGAAAAGCTGTTATCTAATTTTTTGAATTTATTCTAATCTATTGATGCTCTTACTAAAACATGGCTTGGGCAGTGTGAGATTGCAAATTACCTAATTACAAAGCTCTGTATCGAGACCGAGTCAAACTGTGTTACTACTCGTCTTTAGTTTATTTAATTTGAGCTTTTTCTTTCTTCATAAAATGGTACTGAGTTTAAAGTCGCATCCACTTTTGGCTTTGCCATGTAAGTGTAATTTTTAAAATCATCAATCATATTGTCATCGCATCTAATGAGTAATATCACATAATCTGTAACATTTTGGTGTGCACCTTATCAAAATATTTGGTAAACAGAGATATAATTATAGATAGATAAATAGATAGATAGATAGATAGATAGATAGATAGATAGATAGATAGATAGATAGATAGATAGATAGATAGATAGATAGATAGATAGATAGATAGATAGATAGATAGATAGATAGATAGATAGATAGATAGATAGATAGATAGATAGATAGAGAGCAGGTAAAAACAATTTACATTTTAATGTAAATGCCATGGTAACATAATTTATGTTGCTGATAGAGCCAACCAAAGGAACCCTAAAACTAAAATACAATTTTTTAACTTTCAATGGAACCAGAGGACTTAAACAAATTGGAAAACCTCTCCTTTTTTCGGCATAAAATCAGGTTTAGGCATCGCTGCCAACAAAACTTTCACATACCTTTGGGGGACTTCGCCATGCCAGGACTGGGCTGTGACGGAAGCAGCCACGAGGATCCCTAGGAAAGCCTGAAACCTCATATTGACCGCTGTTCTCGCAGACTGGACACAGAGTGACCACTTTCTGATTAAACCGACAGCGAGTTGTTTCAAGCCTGTAAGGGCTAAGATGTCGAAAACTGTTTCTTTATTGGTTGATTGGTCAAATTTCCCTCCTACCCCTAAGGGTGTTCGCTTTCGTTAGACTGTCTATCCCAGCACTCGAGTCAAAAATCCTCGTAATGAAAATCCGTCTCGCGATGAGCCCAAAACGTTTTCTCCTTGTGTTAAGTCAAGTTGCTTCTGTTCTGTTCTCTCTCTGTGCGTATGTCCGGATGAGAGAGGGACAGGTCAGGGATTTCCCCCCTTGCTGACAACCACTTTCCCCCAAGGGCAAAATGAGGTGTCCACAGGTAAATGATGATGCTGGCGGATGGGTGTGTCGAGCCACAGAGTTTCTTCCCTCAACTCGCTCTGACCAGTGACCACTGAAGTAGTAGACACAAGGTGTAGACTAGAGGCACACTGCGCGCTCTCTCTACTCAACTCTTGTCCGACTCCTCACCTGGCTATGGGCTTTACTGAGACAAGTGCCCGTTTAACCTGTCATATATATACTGTCTTACTTGCATAAGTAATAAAGCCTCCTATTTTTTGTTTTCTTTAGTCTGTACTGGTTGCTCTCGTTGCGTTTCGCCTTGCCCCTTGAAGCTCCCCTCTCTTCTCTAACTGTCTATCTGTCACTCTGTCTAACTGTATGTATGTCTGCTCTCTTTCTCTATCTCTCTGTCTCTCTGTCTTTTGTTTCTCTCTGCCTCTCTTTCTTTCTCTCTGCCTGTCTGTCTGCCTCTCTCCCCCTGCCTCCCCCTCTCTCTCAACCTTGCTCCTTTGATCTATCACTCTCTGAGATCATCCATTTTACCCTGCCACTTACTCTCTCTCTCTCTCTCTCTCTCTCTCTCTCTCTCTCTCTCTCTCTCTCTCTCTCTCTCTTTCTGTTGTTGTTTTCCTTTTGTGTGTATGAGTGTCCCCGCGCACCCCCACTCTTTGATTCCTCTCGCTATTTCTCTCTCTCTTTCTGTTCTTACTCTCTATTTCCTACAATAATTATGAAATTATGAACAGTATTATGCAGCTTAAAATTTATTGAATAAAGGCATGAAGGGAGAGCCATCATTTCATCTTGTTTCGTATGTCGCATACTTTATAAAAAAAAAAGATTATATGAATATGAAAAATACATAAGAGAGATGTAAATGATTCGTTAAATCGAGGTCACAAAATTCCCTTAGGTCTGATACAATAAAATGTTCTTTAAAAGAATAGCCCCTGACAATTCTATGCATTTCCTAAATGTAAACATTATTATATATTTTTTACATTATTGATTTCACACGAGGTAAATTTTTTAGTCTTTGTTTTGAAAAATCGTATTCATTATGTCTGTAACTTAGTTGGGTTTTGTTTTTGTTTTTTCTTAGTTTCCATGCGAATTCCTCACATAACAAAGGAATCAAGAGTCATTTAGTTGTAACGGCATGCTCGTTGATTCAGCTGACATAAAGAGTTATATGTTGACGTTATAATACAAAGCTTTTACCCTTGACCTGTGAAGTTGACGTTATAATACAAAGCTTTTACCCTTGACCTGTGAAGAAT
>RQTK01000001.1:229845-244845 GCA_003991915.1 Elysia chlorotica | reverse complement strand
AGAGCTAAAAATCGGAAGTGATGTTATCATTTTTTTTATCTTTTCTTGGACATTGTAATATTGTATTTTTTTGCCATGTGAGAAGCCCAACGAACCAATAAACATCAATCAATCAATCAATCTCTCTCTCTCTTTAAGAGGTATTGTATTATTAATAAGTGTTCTAGAAACGAATGAACGCTATTAAATAAAACTGTTTCTAGCACGTTCACTTTTGTTTGGTATCAATGTTTTCGCAATCTTTACTGTTGGTGAAAGGTTTACATTGTTTACACTAGACAAGAATTATGTAGATCCGAAGTGGTGTAAATTATTATTGTTAATCTTTAAATTTTATTTAGGATTCGAATAGAAGTTAACAGAGAGAGGACGAGAAAGTGTATCAGTGTGATACTACTTTTTAAATCTCAACTTGCATCAATTATTATGGCTAGGCCGATCACACCCTCGCCTCATGAAGTAGCAATCTCACTTTCAAGTTATTTCTCTAGAACATTGTATCATTATGCATGCCAATCTAACTAATGTACATAAATTTGTTGGTAAATTCATCGGAGTTGCGTATTTTCTTTACTCTAAAATCAAAAGATTATGGTGAATGGTTGCGATAACCCTTTGGATATTTGTTTGACAGCTTGTTAGCTTTCTTCGTTCTGTGACAGCAGAATTCATTGTTGGGCCTGATGTTTAAGTTTGGTCAGTTTAAAGACCATTCCCACTCATGATGCGGCTGTTTATGATATTTTTGCTTGGCCGAGATTTTTTAGAAGGGGGTTGTGCGGCTTTTTGGACACACTTGGATGGCTAAAATGCAATCTTGAAAGTATTGTTTTTGAATGTATCTATTCTTAACAGCGAATCCCCTATTGTGCCGATAGTGAGCCCAGGTCTCTCTTAACAAATTAGCGTAACGCAGTTCGCAACTTCATCAACGCCTCGCTTTGATTGCACAGCAAGGTGTTGGATTTTCGCAACCATTTTACGTAGTCCTCTCTCTGTCTCTGTCTCTGTCCCTGTCTGTCTGTCTGTCTGTCTGTCTCTCTCTGTCTCTCTCATCTATCTATCTATCTATCTATCTATCTATCTATCTCTCTCTCTCTCTCTCTCTCTCTCTCTCTCTCTCTCTTTCATCCCCCAAAAAGTCAATTTCTAATTTCCCTTAAGCTTTGTGTGGAGCTTTCTGTGGACAGTTCTTTTTTCCAGCATGATAACACATACCTACCGATCAAGTCATCGTAATATGTTTTTTAGCATGTCTCTCCTTCAGTTTCTACCCCTAACTCTAAACTGGAGGAAATGGCGACTTTTTGATTATTCACAACGTTGTAGGTGAAGAATGGTCGAAAATGCGGTCACGCTGAGATGACTAGTGGTCACGTTGGACAATCACAAAATGTTAGGGAGTCAATAAAAAGTGGTCGCATTTACAGCAGGTGATTCGATGTATCATGTGACTGGTCAAGTCCCGGGCATATCGCTGTGCAGTCTCATCTGGATGTAGCCAAGCTGCTGATGTCAGGACATTAGGAAACCAACTTTCACCTTTACTTTTACCTCTCATAAACGTTCACGTGGGGCATTATTGAAAATCATTTCATACGTGAAAATCTACCCAAAGCTCTGTTTTGTTGTAATCTGAATAGTCGGTGGGGTTATTCGTCTACCAGCATCTCTTTTAAAGGGCAATGGGTTCAGTTTGAACAAAAAAAAGAGGAATTGGAGAACGGATTTGTTAGAATTTGAAGCCATGAAATATTTGTGCGAAAAACACATGCATGCTCATCAAAGAGAGACAACGTCCTTTTTTTCTCACAAAGATTTTTACAAGTGCTCTCCCCTTTAAGGGTACATTTTTTTTTTCAGTTTTTTCTCTCTCAAATTAGTTATTGATGAAAAAATTCTATGAAACAACGTTGCTAGCAAAGTTGGTAAATTAAAAAAATCAAAACACTCTAAAATTTGTAAACAAATATAGTTTCAATATACGTTAAAAATGTGCTTGTAACTCGAGTGAGCATGTTTGGTATAAAGCTCTTTATTGCAGCCGTGCCAAAAACCTTCTTTAGAAATAGATCAACACAAGGCAGTGTGATCAAAATGAATTTCAGAAGTGTAATACACAATTTTATTATCAATATCAAAGAGGTACATTTGAAAAAGGCCAAGAATACTTTTTCACGAACATTGCTTTCACAGCTATCCCATACAAATCATATTCGATTACTCTGTACAAACGCATTCTTTACTGTTGTATTAATTCCCTCACGTCCAAAAGCAAATGAATCAATCATCAAGAACTCTCATTCAATATTCGTGTGTCTGCGGTTGTCATTCCTTTTCTCATTTTGTACACACCATTATATGTCTTCAGTATCGCTGCAAAAATATAGGCCTAATTGTTCAACAGTGTAAAAAAAAGTCTCAAACTGGACGCTTTCCTTATTTCAAACTTATCTGTTTTTTTCCAAAGATACAAGATCATTCTGGTATTTCTCTCAGGTGATATTTATCACTCATTGTCGGTCATGCTAAATGAGTATTCTTTGCAAATACCGGGTAAAATAGACAACTCGGTGAAGTAGGGGATGCATCCACTGTTTCAATGATTTTGGTTCATATTTACATAAGATTTATTTAGTTCCGTTATTCTTCATAAACTTCATATTTGTTCATATTTTTGTAGATTTCGGACACACGAAGCTTCTTTTTTTTTAATTTATTAACAATAGACTGAAAAATATATTGAAGAATTATAACAAAATGATATGATCATCAGGGAAAGAAGCAGACTGTGACAGAGAAAAAAAAAAGAAGGAAAAGGTGTGGCGCCGGGTTCGATGCGTACAGACTGTAAGGTAAGTAAAGTCGGACAGTTGATGCGCAGCTCATATTGCCTGCGAGATGGTTTGAGTTGAGGTTATAATGACTATTTCTTGATCTCCAGGCAAAGAAGAAAGCAGATAAAGGGCAGAGGCAAAGTAATAGACTAAAAGGACACAAAGGAACGGGTCTGATCCATCAAAACTACTTATTTCGAACCTCAGTCATTTAGTTTTAGAAAATGTTGGGGGCATGCTTCAAGTTGGGATTATTTAAAAAGAATATTATCCAGAAAAAAAGTTGCTAAAATGGATCCAATTTTCAATACACCTGTACCTCAGAGAACATAACTTATTCAAAATGGTCAATACTAAAATAATAACATGGGTATAATCGACGATTTTCAAACTTCATAGACATATCAAAAAATTTAGATCAATTTTTACAAAGTATCGCCAGGTTGACAAGCAGGCAAGATGCGTTCCAAACGACCAGAGGAAATATAACAAGTGTACTGCCATCATCAGTTCAGCAGCCGGATAACAGGGTTTGTTGTCTTCCATGTAATGAACGTGAATTCACCTTCCTTCAAGCAGAAACTAATTCAAAAATTTTAACATGTATCTGACAAAAGAGGCATATCAAAACGTGGATGTCCTTGTGCGCCATATCTTTTTTTCTGCCAGGTTTTTTAGTGATTGTCTGATCTGAAGTTTTGCTGCGACGGCTGGGCGTTGGAGTGTCCAAGACAGTTTTTCCCGCTTCTTGCAAAGCGCCCTCACATGGCGACACAGAGAGATAAACGCTCGCTGGACCGAGGCAGGGTCTTCGCTAGCAGACACCTGGTGGGATTGTTAGTTGATTCAATCAGTTTTTAGTTATACGACAACTTTGAAGTACAAACAAATGCAATGAGATCATATAACAGGTAATACTCTGTTTGTATATGTATAGTATGGACGATAACCTTGTGATTGGGACTTTAAGTGATAAAAAATTATTGAATGGTTTGTTGATTTAAATAAAGAATCTCTATCTTATCGCATTCAGAATTTGTTGTAATGAAGCAGCCCAACGTTTTTTTTTTAACTTTAAGGATATTCTTTTCTCGTTTAAAATTATAATTATGGATATTGACTTTATGCGCACGAAGATTACTTATGGTGTAAATGGCTTGGAAAACTATTCAATAAGTCAATCGCCCAATCGATTGCTCTGGGACAACAAAAACGTTAATCCATCTACCCATTCATTCATCCATCCATCCTTTCTATCTTGGATCAATTAATAGAACAACCAATACATTAAGCAACTAATCAATCAATTGATAATTTATCCATTCACCCATTTATCAATCAAACGATCATCATTTTTCAGTAAATCAATCAATAAATCAATCAATCAATCAATGGATTAGCCAATCATTAAATCAGCCAATCAAATAATCGATGTTTAAAATGAACCAAAAGCCACAACTGCTCTGACCTCCTGGAACAGGAGCCCTTGCTCGGCAGCCCAGGTGTCACAGTCTGGCCGCGTGACGGAGCGCAGGTGGACCAGGTCACTCTTGTTGCCCGCCACCAGGATGGGCACACGCTCGTCTTCCCTGGGGAGCAAGACAGAGATACAGGGCAGAGAGATGATGGGTCGTTGTGAGATAGTTGGATGAACAAAGAAAGAGAAGAAAGAAACTACGGGCACAAAACTTTTTCTCATTATCTTTAGATACTCAATGCGACTTCGGCTAAAGAAGAACTTTCCAAAAAAGTCAATTGCAGTGGTAAGTCAACTTTTTCACATTTCCGGAAAACTGCACCTAGCGTATTCCATTTGTAGGACTTAAAGGACACGAAAAAATACTAAGCACCTTGAAAGTTTACTTCTGTAATTTTCGCTCTCTTTTAAACGTATATGGTGTTTTTCTTTCAACGCTTGGTTATCTGTCTTTACTGACTTAACAAGTCAGCTACTCCAATTGTAAAAGTCAAGACTTAAGTTGTACTAATGCTCTTTGTTTATATTTCAATTCAGCTAAAGAAATTAAAAGTGTATAAACAGAAAGTCATGGTATGCGTGGATTGCCAAATATTTCTAGGAACGAGGGCAAAACAAAGATATACGGCTTACGGCCAATTGAGTGTGCCTGTAAGTAAAGAAACTATTTATTGTACGTTTTGACTTCCTTTACTCGTTTTTTCCTCGTCTTTGGATTGAAGACACATCGTAAAATAATATGACGGTTTATAATATCAAATCAGCGATTCTTTCATGGATGTCATGTCTTTATTTACTTGTCATTCCTTTCACTACCTATTGTTCTCTGCATATCTTATTAGTATGTGTATGTTTTTCTGTTTATTATTTACCTATCTTCCCACCAATCGATATATTTATTTATCTGCCCATCTATCTATCCATCTGAGAACTACTTATCAATAATTGTCGGATATCGTTCCCTTTTAGAAAAGTCCGTGCCAGCATAAAGTTGTCGGTTGAGAGAGGAGTCCTGGTATCTCCGCACTTTCTCTGTGCAGCAGCAGGTAAAAATTTACATCGTCAATCTTAAAACCCGTCGCCGTATGTAACCTTTTTAGAAATCTAGGAGAGGTTAAAGAAGGCTAGAGCCACTCTCCTACACCAGCAAAGAATGAATCACCTGACAGTCCTGAGCCAGGAGACCATCTCGCGGACCATGGTGAAGCTGGCCCGGTCTGTCAGGGAGAAGACCAGCAGGAAGCCGTCCGCCCACGACACCGGGTCCTCCTTGAACTCGGAGTCACTCTGAGCAGGCCAGGTAGGAGAAACAAACACGTTATAGTCGTTTTATGCAGATATAATATATATGCACACTAACCTTTTGTGTAGAAATAAACACATTTTACTTATGTGTAGAGTTAAACAATAATTATATACTTTTGTGTAGGAACAAAAACGTACTTTTGTGGATTAGCATCTATCAATGAAGAACACATTTTGTTGCTAGTACAGTATTGTAGTTGTTAAGATATGAATGAATTAAGCAGAGATTAAATACGTGCATCAAACAATATTAAAAATACTCATAGTCTATAAGACAAAAAGGTGTGAGAATATGTAATAGTAGGCCTATTAATACAAATTGATATAAACATTCAGAGAGGGACAGACAGGGACACAAATTAAGACACATAGACAGACATCTATAATAATTGTCTTCGTCTCAAAATTAGATATGCGATCAAATCCAAACTGCTCCACCCTAAAATTCCAAATTTTACAGTAAAATTACAAATGGGCCAGAGAATTTTAGAGTCATAAAACTAATAACATCAAACGCCTAATCAATTTTTAATTAATGTTATCAACCATAATTATCAATCCATCTTATTTTCACCGCGACTACCGGCCGGAAATCTATTGAATAGTTATAGAAAAAAATGAGGTGTGTTCAACAGTAAAAAGTAAAAAATTTCACACATGTATGGATTGTAACGTAAATGGAAATTTTTATCGAATTTGAACGTTTTAAATTCTGTATTTTTTTTTTTTTTTTTAGACTTTTCCGACATAGTTAACCTTAGATTGGCAAGGATATAACCTACTAGGCCTAGGCCTATATCTGGATGTAGATCTAGATCTAAATAGACATAATATTTTGTACTTATTCTTTTTGGGAATATAATGCTCATTTTCGTGCCCGATCCCGAATGACTCTCAATGTAGTCATGCTCATTAATTACGATTGTACTTAATGATTTTTCCGTTCAAAGAACGGGGTCTCAACTTCGCGTTTGGATTACGTTTCGTTGGTGATGTGTAGAATCTAGATCTATAGTTTAATCATGCCCACTCCTGCTAAAAGTAACTTGGGTCGAAAAACAAACAACGCAAAGAGAGTGTCTACAGCAAAACGAAAACGGCAAGAA
Organism: Elysia chlorotica; assembly: GCA_003991915.1. Classification (NCBI taxonomy): domain Eukaryota; kingdom Metazoa; phylum Mollusca; class Gastropoda; family Plakobranchidae; genus Elysia; species Elysia chlorotica. The sequence goes on along the minus strand of RQTK01000001.1, from coordinate 238,120 downwards.
TCTATCGGCGATAAATCTAGATCTAGATATAATGATAATGGACCAGCCGCACCGCATCAACCGATAACAAATAAACGATTAGCCTTATTCTACAACATTAATTATTAACAAAATGTTATAAAAATAGGACCTTTGACCAAAGATGTGTTCACTGTCAAACATTAAAATTTAAAGGTGAAACAAAAGCATTTTGTTGCTCCAATGGGGCCACAAAGTTGGATGTTTTCCCTCAGCTCCCCATCGGCATAGTTCTGAAAGCAAACATTTTTTAAGAAAATGTAAGACAGTACAACTCCATCTTTCAAATGACGTCCTTTGGATGCGACGAAGTAAGAGCAAGAGGATGGAACCCAACATTTCGAATCCAAGGACAGGTTTGCCATCTCATTGGCTCTCTTCAATCACAAGACACCACTGAAGCAAACTGTTTACAAATTTACTTTCTTGAAAAGGAGACCGAGATTGATTTGCGTCAATCAATGATGTCAGGACTTAAGAGACATCTAAACTGTAACATTCGTGATTGTTTGCATTAACATAGTTATGTGAAAGATTTTAAAACAGCTTACGACTTTGTGACAAAACACAAAAAAGATCTAATGGTTTGCAATTTGAATTGGCAACGCCATCAGAGAACTCAATAGCAATGACAAGCTAAAACAATAATGTTGTCTTCAAATCAGCATTAATATTATAATGGAAAGTACAATATTATCTGTTAACATAACATCAATGCCAAAATGGGTATTGATTCAAACTTTTAATCCCTCGAATTCGCGGGCCTTTCAACTAGTTTAATATATAATGACATGTTTTAACCTAGCTACAGACTTTATACATTTGTTTATGTGTCTTTTGTCTTCGCATATTTGAAAATTGCACAAAAATTATAGTTATTTTCATAAGTTGTGAAATTTTCTTTCTCTCTCTCTCTCTCTCTCTCTCTCTCTCTCTCTCTCTCTCTCTCTCTCTCTCTCTCTCTCTCTCTCTCTCCTCTTCTCTCTCGCTCTCTCCTCTCTCTCTCTCTCTCTTTCTCTTTTTCTCTCTCTAGTTCTCTCTTGCAATATCACTTTACTTCTTGTTTCTATCCATACTTGATATTAAATAACCAATTTCAATTTGGCTCAAAACAATTCGCTTGCTACAACTCAATATTTTATTGACAAAGCAACACGCAAATTAGAATGTTAGGATCTACAGCTAGTTAGAATGATGTCTATTCTTTCTGCGACAAAGAGCAGCTCCGAATTAGTTGCAGTCATTCATGTAATTGTAAAGAATACGTGAGAGGACCTAGCCCAGAGTCTAAGTTTCTTGCATCGTTTCACAAACTAAGGTGAGTGACTGTCTCTTTCAACGGATATAAAAATAAATTCCCTGATATACATTAAACAACCTTCTCTATGGCTATGGTATGTCGTTTGTTACCGTCGTGTCAATTATGAATGCTATAGTATTACATGTACACGTATTAGTGTTCGACATTAATGGTGTTCGAAGAAATGGCCAATGACTCACGGAAGTGGTACAATCTTGCGCCTGCGCTGTGTCCATGATGTGGGCAGTGAAGTGCTTGCCGTCCACTGGAATGTGAGTGTCGAAGATTGCATCTGGGGAGTTTGCATGTGGTGAGTTGGAGTTCAATTCTTTAAAAAAAAATCCAACAGTAATTACCGTGTTTTTCGATCTCTGTTGCTGTCACTGTCTCTAACCTCTTGTTATGAAGTGCATCTACCTGCCTATCTTTATCTGTCTTTCTAACTGTGCGCCTCTCTCAATATCTAAATGGGCATCTGTCTGTCTGTCTGTCTGTCTGTTTTTCTGCCTTACTCTTCCTCCCCCTCTCTCTCTTTCTCTCGCTCTGAGCACAAATAGGAATAATAATTAGAAATTGAAGTACGGTAATGATTAGTCAGAGAAAATCTGGGTTTTTGTTTTGTTTTGTTTGTTTGCTTTTTGCTTGCTTTTTATGGGGTTTTGTTGGTTATTTGTTTTTATAGTCTACTTTTTCCATATATTGCTGACTTGTTTTTCTAGTTTGTTTACTTGTTGGTTTTTTTCCTGGGTGCTGTTTATTTATATTTCATGGATCACCTGAATGTACTCTAGGAGAAAATGTGATCCAAGCAACATTGGTGTTTTGGTGTTACTCTGTTGCCATTAAATTCTGATATTACAGACGCTAATAAAACGAATATCGTTTATTTTTGCGGATTTACTGCTAAGGTAAAAGTTTGTACTTTCTTCAGGCAAACCTCTCCTATTTTGCTATACCTCAACTTGGAATGAGTAATGATATCATTAGGGCGAAAAGAATGCTCTTTCTCTGCTTATCTCTTTCTCTCTCTCTCTATCTCTCTCTCTCTAATCTCTCTCTCCCTCCCTATCTCTCTTTCTCTCTCTTCTCTCTCTCTCTCTCTCTCCTCTTCTTTAAACAAACTTGGTCTGCCAAATTATCAGAGAATGAAAGTATGTTATTCTATTCTTCATTTAAATCCATGATCTGTGTTGAAACATACTTGTTGAATAATTGGTTACCATCAAACTTAAAAAATGCTTTAGTAAGATTTCGACTCGGTGTTTCAGAGATAAATTGTCATAAATTCAAATATTCAAAAGATATCACACTGCAATTGTGTCCAGTTTGTAACACAGTTAGAGAAGATGAATACCACATATTAATGATTTGTAAAGCATACGAGGAGCTTCGAACCACGTTCATCCCTCCCAAATACCTTACCATTCGAAATAGACGTAGATTAAGTGTACTAATGTCAAATAGCAATCTTTATTCCAATGTTGCCATATATTTACAGCATGTCTTGAAAGTAAGACAATCTCTGATATAAGTAAAATTTCTCAGCCTATTAGGAATAGTGTCGCAGGTGTATTACTCATATTGTGTATGTCAGTCTTGCATAAAAAAAGCTTGTACTTTCTATTTGATTGCTATCTGTAGAATGTGAACTGTAATTTTGGATAAATTATATATTCTCTGATATGTCTATGTGGTAAAATTTAGACTAAATTACCTATCTCCAAAAATAAGAGCACAAATTATCAAACTGAAAGCTCGTTTATAACTAAAACTTACTCAAAAGCTTCATAAATTGGGTGAATGGACTGAGAGAGCAAATCGAAAGTGATGTTACCATTTTGTTATCTTTTTCTTGAACATTGTAAAATTGAATTTTTTTGTCATGTTTGTTAAGGGTGAGAAGCCCAACGAACCAATAAACATCAATCAATCAATCAATCCCTCTCTCTCTTTCTCTCTCTCTCTCTCTCTCTCTCTCTCTCTCTCTCTCTCTTCCTCTGTTCTATCTCAGTATCTCTCTCTCTCTCCCTCTCCATCTCTCTTCTCCTCACCCTCATTCACTCTCTCCCTATCGCTCTTCTCTCCATCTCTCGCGCGGAGAAATTGCTGCATATATCACTCCCCCCTCTCTCTCTCCCTCTATCTCTATCTCTCTCTCTCATCTCACTCAATAATATTGATGTTAATTATAAATGTTATTTATTTTCATTCCCTTCTTTTTTCCGCTGTGCAATGATCGAACTACAGACAAAACTATTTTTCAAAGTATACGAAATGGCTAATGTAAGGAAGTAGAGGTTTTGTCTAGCTGAGGATATTTAAAGATTATTTTCGTTTAATGGGCTATTTGTGAATCATTTTTTTTCTCATATTAAATTCGTGTTGACGTAACAGCGGGAGATGGGAAAGGTAAGCAGCTGTGGAAAGATCCTAACGGGTGGTCTAGAGTACAGAGTTATTTTTGCTGAACTATCACAACTGGAGTGATTGAGTTTACTTTGGCATCTTTTTAATAATAGCCTTCCAAGTGTAATAGAAATGTGAGTATAGCGCCTTAAATAATCAAAAGATATAGATAAACTGTTCCTGAGATGTATGTAAACACTACACAATAGGAAAACAGAATATTTATTTGTATAGCAGTTGGTGATTGTGAGACTGTTTGTAGATGGGGATTGAGAACTTTGCTTTCAATGTGCATTTGCAGTTTTTTTTTTAATAGTTTAACATGTCAGCATTTGCAGCCATAATATAGGGAGATATAGAGAGAGAAGGTAGAGAACGATGGTATATATACACTGAGAGAGCAAGAGAGAGCGAACGAAAGAATGCGAGCGAAAGAATGCGAGTGGGAGCGAGAGAGAGAGAGAGAGAGAGAGAGAGAGAGAGAGAGAGAGAGAGAGAGAGAGAGAGACCTAGAGAGAGAGAGAGCGAGAGAGAGAGTGAGAATTGGAGCAGACATCACCTGTTCCACCTTCTCTCTTCCCCCCCCTCCCCCTTCCTTCACCTCCCAACAGAACTAGGATCCTCAAACTATTTTTCGTTTTTGTATTAGTTGTGAATGAATAGGGTCCATATTTTACCTTTTATTATTTTAAAATATTTATATTTTACTTTTTTTAATACTTAAAATTGTACTTAAAGGAAAATAAGATCAGTTGGTTTAATTAGATACACCCGAAGTCATGGAAATAGAATGGTATTTTAACTGTTGGGTAAAACTTAACTCCGAAAGCAAGAGTGCACGAGCGCTCGGGCAATGTTGTTTACACACCTGACACACTCTCTAACCTTGTTAGGATGGTTGTAGTTGAGATGGTGTAACGTTCAACGTCAGCACTATAAAGATTATATTGTGGACGTGCCCAAAGACTGTTGTCTGAGAATTGTATGTGCTGCCACACACGAGACAGGCAGGGAAACCATGACTTCTGTCTCAGTCGGTCTCTAACACAGTCCCAATCAATAGGTTTACATTCGGAAAAATGCGATAAATGTTCGGCTTAAATTAATCTTTTGACGTAATGCGAATAAAGATGAAGTTCACATTATTTTGCTTTCTCTTTAGCTCTTTTATCTTGACATGAAATTTATATCATTGAAAACATCGTGATCAAATTAAATGAAGAAAAAAAACTACACTTGTTTAAATTGTGTATTTTTAAAACACAATACTTAGTATTCATGTAAATCGTCAAGATTATTCATAATAAAGCAATAACTTAATATGATTTTGAAACACTGTGGAACACAACCTGAAATTTCAGCTGTGCTTATAATTAATCCAGTGGTCTGCCTCCTCTAAATCTAATTTATGATCTTGAGACCCGTTCACGCGATAGCCTATTTAGAAGTAAAGACAAACAAACAAAGCTGAAAGTTAGGTTGACTTACCCATGTGAGGATCATAGTCTCCGATGAAACGCCCCGTGAGGAACCGAACTATCATGGCTGGTTGAGAAGCGAACAAAATAATAGGAACAGTTTGAAAACACATATTATATTTGAGAAGATTTTGATACACGTTCATAAAAATATAAAAAAATAACAATGCTTTGTTACTTTCATTATCTTAACTGAAATTTTTTCTGTATAATTTAACAAAATTGATTTGACAGAACATTCGTGGAGTACAAGTCCGCTAGATAGGACTTAAAAAGATTGCGTATTTAAAAATAACAAAATACATTTCTAATAATTCTAGTATATTAGGAAATGCTGTAGTAGAACCTGCTTTTGTTGTTGTTTTTTTGTGTGTACTGTTGATGTTTTTTTCTTTTTTGATCGTTGTTTTTTTTTTTTTATTGAAATCTTATTACTTCGATGATTGATTCTATCCTGGTACAATTAATTTTATTGTTTGCAGGTATGTTACCATGATATGACTTCCTATCTTTAAAAGACAAGTACGAGACACAATTGAGGATTTGTGTGCGCGAACATAATATATAATTATAGGAACATACATTTTCAACCTTAATTATGGCACTTTAGATTAATAATATAATGTGTGAACTCCAGAAGATGGCACATTAATCAAAGAATAAAAAAGTCCACATATGTTTGTTAAAGAAGTACATGTATATGCCATAAATTGCTGTATTAGACACACATGGTTTTTAGATCCACATTGAAAAAGCAACTTATAATAACCATTAAAGCAATGGAGTAATTTGCATATCATAGAAAGGAGGGTGAGGTCAGTTTTGTAAGTGTTCGATATTTTTTTTTGCTGTATCATTTTTTTCTCGAAAGAGGTTTGAAGCTTGTTACATCCTCAAACAATATTCTGCTCATGGAATCCTAACTGAAACACTTTGTAAAAAATGATTTGTGATTACTAAGCCAAGCAAAAGAGGTAAAACTTCTGTTCATAGATACTTAAGTGGTGTGGTATCAAAATTATATGCCATAGTATTATGTAGTTTTTACACTTTCTCAACAACCGTTACAAATGGTATAAGTACAACTTACAAGAAATTTATTTTTCCGGAGAAAACAAAGCATATAAATATAATTAATGTGTAGCATTTATACTTAGATTGAGGTCCGCTAATTTCGAGAAATTGTGAAGACTAATCGAAACTTAACGGAAGTATTCCGGATTATCTATACTTGTCTGACCTTAAAACTTTCACACACTCTAAAGTCCAGTATTCAATCTATGTAAAATATTTAGACATTATTGTGCAATCAGGCCACATTGGACATTTTTACAACCTTGCTCACTCTCTCTCTCTCTCTCTCTCTCTCTCTCTCTCTCTCTCTCTCTCTCGCTCGCTCTCTTCATGTAAAGAAGACCAGTCGGTTCAACTGACATAGAACAATTTCAGGAATGAATGAATATAATTTCACCTTTCCTTTCCAAAAACGTGCAATTTCATTGCGTGCAATGCGTTCGGGATTTTAAAGGTTCTCTTTTTTCAAAGGAAGCACAATTGTATTATATAATATTGTATTAAATAATACACGGAATTTTTTTCTTTAAATTGTATGTTTTTATACCATTCGTCATGATTTTTCTTAACGCCTTTTTTTTTTTTGCCGCGATTTCTTATCGCTCCCTACTAAAATGGGTTCAATTAAGTCTCATTTTAATACAGAAAAGATTAAGAGCCTTCATGGCAAACAAAAATATTGTAGTCTTCAAGGGAACAGAGGCAGAGGCAGTGGCAGACCAACAACAAAACAAACAGTGACATTTGATAATGATATGTAAGGACTTAAAAACAAAGACATAAAGCTACATCAAATCTTGACAAGTTACACACACTGTTGCCTAAAAAAACCCCTCAAATTATTGAAATGAATTAGCAAAATATGTACACATTTCAGTCAATTCAAATGCTACGGGAGTCATCGAGAAAACATTTTTACAATTCCAATATAAATCAATTTAGATATGGCTTTTTGAAAAGGCTCATTTTATTTTCTTATCGTTAAACTTTGTATTTTGTTTGTTCTATGGTTGAACTAAAGCAGACATTTTCTTAACGAGCAAAGCGTGCCTTTATGAAATGTATAGAGATCTCAGTTTAACACATTCTAAGCTGAGAGACTTCGTGTATACATATACAAAGGCGTCGGAATAATTCTTACGCTGTAGAAGCAGATTGGTGCAATAGCGACAAGCAGGATATTGGCAGCTGTTGCATTATGGTTTCCGCTATGACCAAAAAAAATATGGAATTCACGAACTAGCACAAAAAGGAGCCAAAAAAGTTTGAAAAGTGAGTAAAAATGTGTCTTGAAAGCTCTTCTTGTGATGGGCTAGATCTATATTTTATTAATACTTTTGAACGCTGTTTTTTTTTACCCCTTATTAGTGGTTTCCGTTATAAAAATCCTTTCCTTTCAGTTGGTTTAGAAGTAATCTTTTTATTTAAAACGTATTAATATGCTTTTGTACGTGTGTGTAAGTATAATTTTTTGTTTGTTTTTTTTTGTTTGTTATTTTTATTTTCCTGTTTTGTTTTGTTAAAAAGTCTAGGGGGTTGTAAGTACAACGTTGCGGTAAGCTTACGACTCGTCTTAAGATAATAATAGCGCACAAGAAGTTTTACGTTCTGAACTACCAAGAGGTTGATCTTACAACCTTCGATAATTTAGTTTCACCAGATTAAACAAAAGCGGCATGGGGTTTATCCTATCTATCACTGACTGCCTAGGTAACCATAAACATTGTAGAGTCCTTGGCACCGTACATTTGTTCGCCTTTGCCTTTTCTGTGTGCTTTGTTATTCAGTTTTCTTTTCCGTGTTCATAACGTTCTAAAGAGCTGCTGTTTTTTTTAAATTTTCTCCTATTTTCTGCCTGTATGGTTTTTCTTTGTCATTTAGTGTCAATCATTATTATTATAAAAATAATAATGAACTTCAGCAACCAGCATTCATCAATACATTCGCATAATGAAGAAAGTATCTCTCTCTCTCTCTCTCTCTCTCTCTCTCTCTATAT
>RQTK01000001.1:219382-229716 GCA_003991915.1 Elysia chlorotica | reverse complement strand
ATAATAATAATAATAATAATAATAATAATAATAATAATAATAATAATAATAATAATAATAATAATAATAATACATTGTATATTTCTAATGAAGAAATCTCTCTCTGTTTCTCTCTCTTTCTGTCTGTCTCTCTCTCTCTCTCTCTCTCTCTCTCTCTCTCTCTCTGCCTCTCTCTATCTCTCTCTTCCTCTCTCTCTATTTCCCCCTATTGCTGCTATGTATGATGCTGGGTAGATTTGCTGTCGTTTATGTATCTTCTTCTAAGTGGGCTTCTGAAAAGTTTGAGTTAATACATGAGTCTCGGATGCCAAAAACGGCTATTAGGATTTATATGCAAGTTTTCCCCAAACCTGTTACAGTCTAGCAACAGGTGCCAGACTTGTACATTTCTTCTCTGGCAAAATGACAGAACTAGAATAGATTGGTTAACTAGGTGCATGTCTTCTGTATGATATAATACAAGTGTTTGTATGAATGAAATTATTGTTAGCACTCTGGCTTCCATTGAAGTTTTCATCTTTGGATTAAAAAATAAAATCGCTCAGATAAATAGATGTTAATATTCCTTTAACCCTATTTTTACTTTTTTAAAGCTAGAAATTTGTGAATGGCATCTGGCTTTCATGGCTTTCATGAGAATCTAAAACTCGAGTTTTAAACTGCACTCTGATCAGAGGGGATCTATGCAACAAAAGCGAGGGTCTACGCCCTTGAAATTGCGCTATGTGGATGTCAGTTATGAGAGATGTCCTGAAATATTCAGATTAATTGTACTGTTTATATTTATATATATATATATACACACACACACACAATAATTGTTGTCTTTGAAATAATCATTATCTTTTCGAAGGGCAATACACGTACTGGCTTTATTTCAATCCTCTAAACCGTTATAGTTACACTGCATGGGACTTAAAACCCAATGGTTTTGGGTTCGATACTAGTTTAACGTCTCCTAGGTTCACATCCATGATCTATAATACGGCAAAAATTAATAAAGTTGAACTATAAATATCTGAATACCGAAATGCCATGCCATCATCTTTCATCTCTCAACATAGAATACCAATGTGGAAAAATTGATTGAAACAAAATCCTATCAATATATTATGAACAAGGATCTTACAATTATGATCGAAATAATAAACCTTAATGAAATTTTAGAAAAAATAGCAAATTAAAGCGAGAAATACATATAAAACGTGTCTATGTGAGACCTTTCTAGGGTGAACTAATAAGTTTATCATAAAATTGCGCTCCATCTGTACGTGCTTTTCTATTAAAGTGAACAGCTGCACACACAAAAAAAGAAAAATTTAAAGAAATAAAAGATCTGGTGGCACTGAGCACATTGCAGCAATATCCAATCAAAGTGTCGGTGCAAAGCGTTTGAATCTGACATGGCATGACAAGCGAGTTGTACGATCGGGAAATCCTTTGATATCTTTAGTTCAGCCGGGAACGAACGTGTCAGTTTACAGAGACGTGTGCCATGTGAGTACAATTCTCGCGCTGACCTTCCCGTTGAATTAGCCACCTGTGCGAGAAACTCAATGCACTCGGGGGTACTCAGCTTCTCGGGATAGTTGTACGTTTCTGCGTGTTAGCTAGCAACAATGAGATTGCGGTAAAGGCCAAAATTATACTTAATTGCAAAAAGAAAAGGGAGACAAAACGATCTAAGAGGAAACTCATTCATTATTAACATTTTGCTATTTTGCTATGCATCTATTTAATTGGTATAGATTGTTATTTGTATACATCCATGTGCAACGCTGTCTTAGCCCAGCATATAGATACTAATTTTCCATGTTCAGCGTTGATCGACAGAGGGCCTTTGTGTAATGTGTACGCACCTGTGAGTATCACTCTACAAGATGTGTGTTCTCAATGAATTATCCTCATCCTTCTTCTACATATCGATTTAGGATATCTTTTTTCATATCCGTAAAGTTATAGGTATCTATGATATAATTTATGTATTATTATTTGTATGGCCTTCTGTTTAATTTATAAAGCTGTTTTAAATAGAAATACATCTCTATTTCTCTGTTTCTATAATACCCGTCTTTATATTTGTCATAAAACACTGCCATCTCAAATAAGGTGTGTGCATGAGCATCTTGGGCCTCCTCAGATACAGACTCTTGAGTTGAGATGGCTTAACGTCCAACATCAGGACTATATAGGCTACATTGTGGACGGGCCCAAAACTGACGTCTGACAAATTTATGTGCTGCCACACACAAGACAGGGCGGGGATGCTATGACTCCTGTCTCAGCCGGTCACATTAAACTGACACCGACCCAACCAGTTGGGAGCGAAATCGCCAGGGCTCGAATCCGGACCTTTTGCGTCCATGTATTCGTTTTCCTTCTTTTATTTTTATAAGGGGGAAGGGTGGGGGTCTTTTTTTTTTATTATTACGCACCATGGATGGAGTGCCTTGAAGTTGAACTGCTGCTGTTTTTACTGTTTGAAAATGCAGTAAACGAAAGAATAAATACTTTTCTTGTGTGGAAATGTTCAATGTGTCTACCAGAGGAAAAGCGTTACTGTGATGTTGCGACTGCTGCGATCGTATTTGCTGTCTTCTTTGTTTTTAAAAGGGTATTTGAATGTCTCCCTCTCTCTATCTCTCTCCATATCCCTTCCTCTCCCACTAATTACCTTTTTATCTATGCATCAACATCTATCAGTATCTCTTTCCATCTCTATCATGAAGCCCTTCTCTCTGTGTGTTTATCTATCTATTTATTCATCTTTATATTTCTTTCTCTCTGTCTCTCTCTTTCTCTCTCTCCCTCCCTCCCTCTCTCTCTCTCTGTCTCTGTCTCTGTCTCTGTCTCTGTCTGCCTCCATTATGCTTTGCAATTCTTACTTATTTAGTGGAGGACACGCAATTATTGTTGTGTTGTTGTTGTTGTTGTTGTTGTTGATGATGTTTTTTTGTAATATGGTTAGCTTATTCATGCCATCTCTAGTCTGTTTTACTTCCTATCAAGTTATACTCGTAGTTCGTAACCTAGTGCTATTTTACATCAGCCTTAAATGTCGTGTTTTATTCTCTTCATGCTAAAATTGCCCTGATATATACTTAAACATAATTGTGCAACTACCGGAGAGAATTCTTTAGACATCTGTACCGGGCTGTCGGCTCTTAATAGACCACGGGTGGTAAGCACAAACATGTCCTAAGCCTTCTTTTTCTTATGTTGTTACGTCGATCCCTAAGCTACCTCATGTTTGTGGTTACTACCCTGCATGTCAATTTTTGCACGTTTAACCCTCTTTTCTATTGAAGAAAGGTAACAGACTTAAACAAAAACAACTAAGATAAAGTGTGAACCGCTGCTTTAACTTACATTTGCTGCATCAATACCGTTTTTACAACAAAGGCTAAAATAAGTGATAATGAGTTCCTTACATGTTGCGAACATTGCATTGGCAAATAACCTTCTTCTGTCTGCGTTGTTCTCAAGTGGGTGCTAATTAGCATTTAAAGTGAAAGCATAAGTTCCATATTATTTTCGCTCATTATGAAGGCGTGGGTGGTAGCATCGTGCATATCTTGAGAGGCTGGTGATTCAGCGAGTCTCGTTTCGTATCCATCCACAAGATATGTTTTAATTGCATTGGGGAAGTGGGAACTCAATCTCGATACAATTTCCTAGATCTACCCGCTGCACAGTTGTAATCTTATTATGTTTACCTTACTTGAGCAAAACCATGTAGAGAGCCAAGACGTTCAGCAGTTCATGGTGATGTTGTTAGATATATTAGATAGATAGATAGATAGATAGATAGATAGATAGATAGATAGATAGATAGATAGATAGATAGATAGTCACTGGCAACAGGTTGTTCTTATTTGTTTTGTTCTTCATTAATAGTACTACGGACTTTATTTTTACTTAAAAATAGAAGCTTCATTCCGTTTATCAAGATAGATAGATAGATAGATAGATAGATAGATAGATAGATAGATAGATAGATAGATAGATAGATAGATAGATAGATAGATAGAGATGATGATGTATATTGTAATCTCCCCAATGATGTATATTGTAATCTCCCCAATGATGTATATTGTAATCTCCCCAATGATTTATAGTATATTCTCCCCAATTATGTATAATAATTATATTATCCCTAATGATGTATTGAAATTGCACCGGTGAAAGTTTTAAATTGCTTGTGGCTTTTGAATGTAATATTGTATTGTGTCAACATTATATATGATTCTTCTTCTTTTGTACATTTGATAATGGAAATTGTTAAGCGCATTGAGCATGATTGTTCATGGAAGTGCGCTATATAAATGCAATATATTATAGTATTATATTCTCGCCAATGATGTATATTATATTATCCCCAATGATATAAGTTTTGTCTCCCCCCCCCTCCCCCCCAATCCAACCCTATTTTCTTCTCATATTGCGGCTGCCGGACAATCACTATTCAACGAGGTAGTGTAACTCTGTTGTTTAAATTGTTATTTTGTATTTGTACAGCAATAATATTTTTTCTAGAGATTGAAATATTTATTTCTGTTTTACTTTTTAAGTCTTATTGAAAAACATCACACACCACAGCTTTAAAAAAAATCACATTACATGATTGCATAGAGGCTCTTCTTTACGAGGTCGGATGGATATTGCTGAGACCAGCCCTGTGACAACATGTTGGAGCGGAAAGGGTTTTAGATTTTATATTTTCAAACTTTCCTTTGAATCTTATACAACATCATTGTCAAATACTTAAAATAATTTTAAGCAGAAAGCATTTGATGAATGTTGTTGTAATGGAACAAAATATATAAAGATATATATGAAAACGAAATTTCTAAAGACACCATTTATGTTTTGCCTTTCAACTAACGGTACAAATTAAGAAATCAATTATATGATAATTTATTCATCGAGGTGTGAATTGAAATTTGTTTCCATGTTCCAAATAAACATCTAACTCGTAGTCTTACTTTGGTTTACAGCGATAAGTATCAGTTACTACACAAATAAAAACATGTCAGATGAGCGTACTAGTCTCTTAAAGCTCATACAGCTCACATAATAAGAAAACTATTTTAACACCTGTCTGGACAGGGTCACTGGCCTCTCGTTCATAGGGAATAGTGCATACTTTTGGGAGAGAGGCACAGGGAGGGGGAGAAGGGAGAGAAACGTCACACATGATCATAATAAAGCGTTCTAAATCGGTATTTACAAAAGATGTTTTTACAAGGTAAGACATAAATTTCCATTAAAAATAGGATGAAAAAGTATACAATGCTAAAAAAATGAACGAGGTGCTGACGCCGGTAAATAATACTGATAACAAAAAAATTAATATGGAACGACCACTTTGATGACCACCACCACCGCCACCACAACTACTGCTGCTGCTGCTACTACTACTACTACTACTACTACTACTACTACTACTACTACTACTACTACTACTACTACTACTACTACTACTACTACTACTACTACTACTACTACTACTACTACTAACTAACTAACTAACTAACTAACTACCACTTCTCTGATAGTGCACACTAAGACAGAAAATATGACAGCCGTAGGCATGAAACGCCAAAATGTCGTGTTGCAACACATCTAATGCACTTCACTTATGAATCAGAATCTAGTAGTAGTAGTATGTGGTGTTTTTTCTAGTTGTTATTTCAACAAAGCAACAACAGCGACAACGATAACAACGACCACAAGAGATGATGATGATAATGATGATGTTGATGATGATGATGATGATGATGATGATGATGATGATGATGATGATGATGATGATGATGATGATGATGATGATGATGATGATGATGATGATGATGATGATGATGATGATGATGATGATGTTCAAAATTGATGTGTTCACATTTACGAGATATTATTTTAAAATAACACAATAAAAAAAATTAATAACAAATCTGTTTTTGCATGATAGGGACGTTGGCCCAGCTAGGACAAAAAACCATTATTATAAGCTCACCCTCTTTTTATTCAGATCGACTACAGTTGGCAACGTTTCGCTACCAAACAGAAACCAGATGTCTCAGACCAATCTTCCGAGCCTTCAGGTGAGAGAGTGGTTAGTCTTCTTACCCTCTGCGGACTGGAACGCACTCATTGATAATGATCGGAACTATTGGAGTACTTCGGGCTATGCACGGTTTTCAAGTATTGCCACATGCTATGGATCTAGTTTTCTCAGATACTTGTCGAGAAAGTACACCGTATGGAGAAGGTGGAAATAAAAAGAAATGTAATCTAGTTGTTAGTTTGTCTACACTTTTCCTTCTAATTTTCTGGGAGGGGGGGGGGGGGGGTCTCCTTCTTTTTTTTATTTTTTTTTTATAAAGAAATGCTAAGAAAAGTAAAAAAGAATAAACAATGGTGAAGAACAATAGACGATCTAGTAGTGATAGTGAAAGTTATTTTCCAAAGGCATCTAGAGAAATGCGTAAGCTTTCAGAAAAAGAAGGCTTCCACTTAATAGTGCCTCTTGTTGGGTAAATAACTTGTATTTGTAACTTTCTCTCTCTCTCTCTCTCTCTCTCTCTCTCTCTCTCTCTCTCTCTCTCTCTCTCTCTCTCTCTCTCTCTCTTTCTCGATTTCCCTTTTCCGATTTTGCTCTGCACTGTGTACTTTCTTAGTGCAATGATTAATTTTATAATGCAAACAACAAGCCCCTGACATCTCTAATAATGTCTTATTTCATATCAGGTTTTTATTTAATTTAGCGTAGTTTTCCCTCAACCTCAAAATGCCACGTTTCATTTACTTCATGTCACAGTTACAACGAATTTATGCACTCAAACATAAATATTGCAACTGCCCTAGAGAGAATTTTATAGACACCTGCTTATGTGCTGTCACTTTTTTTCTCTTTTCTGTTGATGGAAGGAGACGTGCTTGGTGTTTTTTCACGTTAGAGCTTTGGCTCATTACTCAACAGTTCTTCATGTGCTCCTTCATTTTTGCTTTATGACTTTCTTTCCTTGAAACTCAATGCATGGAAAATAAAAGAAAAAGAAAAAGGTTGGCAGTGCAGGAAAAGCGATTGTATAATGATAGGGTTCTACAAACTGCTGGCTGTCTTTTGTTGCACTCTTATATTTTTGTATGTGTGTGTATGTGTGTATAAGTGTATAATTTCCCGTATAGCCTTAAAATTGTATTTATATTTACTCGGTTTTGTAATGAGATATTGCTACTGTTTATATCCCATTTTGATAGTGTGTAATAAAAGAGTTCAAGCTTTTCTCTGGTATCAATGATTTGTTTGTTCCTCATCCCAACTGTGTTGGCGTGTATCCATAACTTGCAATTTAACATTATTTTCAATAAATGTTACCCATTATAACAACTGCGGTAATTAAAATGTATGAAAATAATCAAGTTTTACTCAATTGATTGCGTATATGAGACCAGAGTGATGAGTAAGAGCAAGGTAAACTAGCTTTAGCACATTAGATTGATTTGTAAAAAAAAAAAAAAACGAAGGTTTCGGAAACAGTAGACGTCTAGTCAACACACATTATGAAAGCGAGCCAAACACTTTGGAAATAAATCAATGTTGTAATTTGTTTGGATGTGTCAAATTAGGCTTGAATGTTTTTAAATGATTTTATCAAGTCATTTGGTTTGATTTCAGCACCTTCATAGCTTTTAATAATTTAAATACTCTTTTTACTTTATTCATTACATTGGATATATTGGATTTCAATCATTGTTCTGTTGTTGTTGTTGTTGTTGTTGTTGTTGTTGTTGTTGTTGTTGTTGTTCTTGTTGTTGTTGTTGTTGTTGTTGTTGTTGTTGCTGGAGGGAGTTGTGGTTTCATTATTTCCCTCTCTCGTGTCTTTTCTATAAAAAAAAGTTTCCAGATTATGAGACAAACCCAGATGCGTAGAAAGAGTTCAACGAGGAATATTGTAAAAAGACTTCCCACATGCGAGGTATATTTTCTTTTTAAAAAAATATTCAGGTGTGCTTTTTGCTTAATAGAAGAACCTCTATTTCCCAACTAATCCTGAGTGGTTTTAGGTTCCAAGCGGGTTTTTTGTCACTTGCTTTGTAGGTGCCTCTAGAATAAAAAAAACAAAATGATCGGTACTTTAGACAGACTGTCGTAAAAAACTACTATGCGACTCCAATTTAGCCGCTGCTTCTTCATCTTTTCTTCCGCTTTGTCGCTCTGTTACTATTTCTACCTTTGTTTCACATGTTTTAAACACAATTTTAATTCACAACCTTAGTGCGTGCAAGCCTATTCCCTCCTTGTTTTTGTTTTTTAAATAAATTTATATTCATTAAAACTTCAAAGTGTAACGCTTTTACCAAGGAGACCGAGGAGGAACCTCGAACATCCATGACGATTCAGACTCTAAACCTCATTATGTCCGGATGATAATATGATTTTGTTCACAAGCTTTTCTATCCCAAATAGATGCCTTATATCATCTCTCTTTTCAATTCTTAAAAACTTGTCGGTGGCACACACACACACAAACACAAAACATCACTAACAACAGAGGAATTATTTCATAGGTGTAGATGGAAATAGGCTCTCACACGACTGTCTGCCCCATACATTATTGTTGTTTTCTACCAATGCCGCCTGTCGCCACATGGGATCCCATGGGATACCTAGGATACCTTTAACCTGGAGAGCCATTCAGTCTTTTCGCAGAGACCTTCTAAAATTGCAGTTTCTTGAGAGTGTAAGATTATCTATGGCATTGCTTTATAACAACATTGCCATGATCAAACTTGCAGTGGTTACTTACCGGATTTCCCCACATTTTTGGCTCCGAGGACAGCGATGTTGATATCCCGGCAGTTGCCGTTAGCAACATGTTTATGTGTCTTGTCCTCCATGGCAACGCATGTTGCTGACTTGGGTAGCAATTGAAAGGCTAAATCCTTGAATGTCACAAAAGCAAGATCACTCCAAAGCGATTATTTTTTAATTCTGCGTCCATTGAATTTTTACACATCTCAAACATGACAACCTTACTTAAGAACGTTAAGAAATATAGATCTAGTACTTTAAAAAGGTTCTCGACAAATGAAAAAGAGTAAATAACTGTTTCCTATGTGGGCTGATAAAATAAAAATGCAGATTCGCATCTGAGTTTCGGTATGCAAAAGAGAGAGAGGGAGAGAAAGAGAGAGAGAGAGAGAGAGAGAGAGAGAGAGAGAGAGAGAGAAAAGTGTGTATAAACATGATCAAAATACACCATGAATAGAATCTAATGAGACTGGATAGAAATAAAATGATTACTTATTCTTTAAAATATTTCTATTAACGTGGACTTGTCCTAAACATACCTACGAAAGGGCGTAACTTACTGTTTTGATTGGCATTGCTTACTAAAAAAAACTATTAAAAAACTGAGATTATCTAAGTCACACCTGACTAAAAGGTTTGATAGTGCATAACAGCCATATCGAGATAACGCAAATGCGGACACCGTAAGATTTTCATTTTTACAATGATTCCACAACAAAAGATCGTAACATAAAAAATTACTGAGTTAAAATCATTAAAGTCACACGATGCATCCTCTTCATTCGCGTCTCGAAAAAAGGAATGTGAATCATTTAAAAGACTATTACTGCGTGTTTAAGATAACAGAAAAGCTGGCGAAGCGGATAAGATTTCTCGCCACTGACAGTATAGGATCTGAATCTAGATCTTGACTGAGTATGTTGCTGTTAGTGTTATGCCCAGGGTTAAACCCCTCTAAGCTTAGACATGTAGCGGCAAACCACACAGTAAAAGAGTAACAGACTAGACGTAAATCTTACACGAAATCTACATGCATTGTGTCTCTTGGCCGCATGCGAGGGCTCTGCTTCGTGCTTACTGATCCGGAAGTGCTAGACGTCTGGCTGTTAAAGCCCTCGCAGTCCTATGTTAAATAACATCCATCTCTTTCCTTTGAACACAGAAAGTTCTTCTTCCTCACTAACTTGTTTCGTTTTGACTCTTTTACAATTCGCTATGCTTCCTCGGCTGGAAATGGCAAAATTCCATTTCTATTACTGTTAATACCACCGCCTCTGCTACTACATTACACCTACTTATGTCGCTGTCCCTGGTACTACAAGCACCATCACTATTGCCGCTGCTACTACTACTACTACAACTACTACTACTACTACTACTACTACTACTACTACTACTACTACTACTACTACTACTACTACTATTACTACCTCTACTACTACTACTACTACTACTACTACTACTACTACTACTACTACTACTACTACAACTACTACTACTACTGCTACACTACTACTAC
>RQTK01000001.1:202639-218478 GCA_003991915.1 Elysia chlorotica | reverse complement strand
AATAATAACAATAATAATAATAATAATAATAATAATAATAATAATAATAATAATAATAATAATAATAATAATAATAAGGATAATAATAATAATAATAATAATAATAATAATAATTGTAACAAAACTAATAGTATTAGTAATGTCATGTATGTATTGCTTATGTCGCGGTCGCTGTTGTTGATATTGCATAGGGTATACTATAAAATACAAATTTCACAAGATTGTAAGCAATAATGATCTGATTTGTTAGAAATGTAAACTGTATATTGTTTATTTGTCGCTTAAAAATCCCAGGTATATTACAATTACTGACCTTACAAGAAGCTCAAAAATAGAAATACTAAAGATATCTATTATGCTTTTTCCAATACGAACAGTCAACAAGTAAATGAATAAATACCTGCTAATAAGATTCCTATTTTTTGTCTTGATTTGTACTATCACCGTGAATATATACAGGTGTTGCTAATATGCAAAAAGGCCTAGGAATGCAGCTTGTATTTCTGATGTAAACAAAATGGTGGCGAGGACAGCGATGTTGATATCCCGGCAGTTGCCGTTAGCAACATGTTTATGTGTCTTGTCCTCCATGGCAACGCATGTTGCTGACTTGGGTAGCAATTGAAAGACTAAATCCTTGAATGTCACAAAAGCAAGATCACCCCAAAGTGATTATTTTTTAATTCTGCGTCCACTGAATTTGTACACATCTCAAACATGACAACCGTACTTAAGAACGCTAAGAAATATAAATCGAGTACTTTAAAAAGGTTCTCGACAAATGGAAAATAGTAAATAACTGTTTCCTATGTGGCTGATAAAGTAATGCAGATTTGCATCTGAGGTTCGGTATGGGAGGGAGGGGCGGTTGGTTAGCTATAATTATACCTCGTCCTCTGGTACCAGCTTGTTAATTATTTCAGGGACTTAGTATAGGTTCGAAAGTAGGATTGAAAAATTGCACAAGAGGAATACATTAGCTTGAGCGTTAAACGGTGTTGCTTTATCTTTAGTAAAGTTGTTGATAATGAAGTTTATCAGAAAATTACCACCAAAATGAGTAGGAATGCAGGAAATGCATGATAAGGATAAGATTAATGTATTATGTTGGTACTTTTGACCGTGAAATTATGTTTTTAATGGCAAAAAAGTATTATATAACAAATTATTCAACAAAAGTTGAGTAATCATGAGTAAGTTGGCTATTTTAATGTTACATCGAAAACAAAGAGGGGGGGGGGGACTTCAATGGTTGGAGTGAGGGGGTGATTTGAGAGGTTTCACCTCTCTAGCGTCGTGGGTATTGGGCACGGGGGTTCTGCTCTACCAATTAAGACATTTCATGGATGAGGACACAGATAACTGACCGAGGTGGTCTGCTTCATGAGTTACCACTTACCCCCACTTGCAGGAACGCTTACCAAACCGCTGCGTGATCGGAACCCTCAAAGTGGAAACCACAAACAGGCTGGCTATAAATTTCATTACGCAAAGAGAAGGGGCACTCAGGCAGAGAACAGTTCATTTGTTAGGGTGCTGGACTGGCGAGCAGGAGGCCCAAGGTTCAAATCTTAAATGGTGATCCCGTCTCAGTAAATCATTCTTCGGGACAGTTTGAGGACATAAAAGCTAGTCAAAGATTTCACCATACGGACCTCCAAGATGTGCAAGATAGTTCAGTGTTGGACAAAGTGCACACGGGTAATGAGCAGAGGCTGGAGCTGGTGCTGCATATTTGGCTTTCCTGTAGAGAGAACGTGTGCCGGAAACTCACTATAAGGTATTTAAGGGCCACTAGTTCCATGAA
This sequence comes from Elysia chlorotica, assembly GCA_003991915.1. NCBI lineage: Eukaryota > Metazoa > Mollusca > Gastropoda > Plakobranchidae > Elysia > Elysia chlorotica. Next base: position 216,671 of record RQTK01000001.1, on the reverse strand, counting down.
ACGTCAGAGTTGTAAAAATGTTGTTATGTTGTAGCAAGCCTTGGTATCAGGACTGGACGTGACTGGACGTGAATTAACAAAACAAAAAAGATAAAAATAAAAAAAAGAACATTATCTTGTCTTTTTAGGATGTTGCATTTTGTTTTATTAAACATGTTTTCGGGATTCCAAGCTTCTAAATGTATTGCTCGAATATGTAATACATAATGTACTTCTGGCTTGGGGAGGAAAAGAAAATATTGTATAATTCCTAAAGATCAGTAATACCAAATATTTTCAGCAACAAATTCAAAGATAGTTAAAAGTAAGCACGACACATTCAAAATAACCTTCACCCACGTATGTGCTCTGGTCTACTTAAACAATTAATATGCTGACGAGCCTAGATCTGTGTGTCCAGTTTCCCTGTATGGACGCAGCATGCGAGGACTGGTCAGTGGGCCAGGTGGCACGAGGCTTGATAGTTTGATTTATGATGTCTGTCAGTGCTTGAGCCCAGGGCCCGTTAAACGATCCTGACTCATGAGTTCTTGTGCACTGGTACTTTGGCGCTTTCAGTAAACTCTAGTGTTGACAATTTCTAGGCCTAAGATTTTATGAAGCAGAGGATAGTAACGACAAGGAAATACATATGGAAAATAAACAAACAATTGTCTTAATTCAATTAGATAAAACGCGTATTGCTCGTCAATGTAGCAGTGTTGCTGGAAGAGGAAAAATGGAGGGTTGAGAAAATGGTGTAGTTGTATAATATGGTACGTCACTGAACAACTCTGTAGCGTACGTACACACTTTACTAAACATGATGAATTTCTAAGTTTGATTACTTAGGGTCTGTAGCTAAGTGGTAGTAAATCTTGAATGGTTATGTTAAAACAGTGCACGTAACGTTAACTTTCAAAGTAAAGAAAAGTCAATTTGGACTATGATGGTTATTCACTACTACTAATACAGATTTCACAAATCAGTTATGTTGTACAATTCATGTAAGGAAAAAAGTTTTCTGATTCACTTCTAACATTAATGTCTATCCTATTTCTATGGGTCAGGCAGCACACTTAATTAACTAAAGAACAGTTTAGAAATATAATGAAGGTTTGGAGGTGCCATAGAGAGAGAGTGTGTGTGTATAACGGGGTCTAGCGCCGGTTATCTTGTTTTTCGTGTGCGCAACTGTGGGCCTACATGTTAGTTGTTACTGGCGTGGTACAGTCATGGTTTGGAGATGCCTGGACGCTAGGCGCTCTAGGGCCATAAATTACTGCACCATAGATGAAGGATAGAGACCAAAATTGTATAATAAGGGTATCATAGAGATTTAGATAGATATAGAGACCGAAATTGTATCATCTGTAATGGAGGCAGAGAGAGAGAGAGAGAGAGAGAGAGAGAGAGAGAGAGAGAATAAACAGAGGCTAAGCTTCTGGAAGTACACTGTTAGATAATAGGGCCAAGTAGCATAATAGGCTCATGAACTAAATATCGTACAACTCAAATTAACTGAGAAATTGAGTTCCTCAAAAGAATTAATTTAACGACATGAAAAAAAGAAGAAGACAAATTCGTGAGGGTAAATTGAGAATTAATCCAGTGCTATAATCAGCGAGCATTTAGTGGACTAACGATGGCAAGTGATAGTCAAATCAAAAGCATTTTTCCACTCACATTTTTTGTGTGTTTGTGTAATTTATGCGTGCATTTTTTTTTAATTTAAACGGTAAAAGGAATACAATCAGTACAAGAAAATTAGAGCAAACGAGCATGCATTGTACAAAAGTGAGCTTCCCTGCTCCCGAGGAATTAAAGTCATGAAAAGGGACAATTAGTTCTGGCCAGTGATTTTTAAATTCTGTTTATAAAAAAATAGTATCAGAAAATGATGTTTGAATGATATTACATAATCTTAATAGTTTTAATTAGTGCTAAGCCTAACAAAAAAGGATAAACCGCAAAAAAAGTGCCAGGAAAAGTCCTAAGTTTTCGCCCTTTATCACATTTTTGAAAAGTAAGGTATCATGTATTAGTTTTGTTTTTAAAGCCTTCAAAAATACATACCTACCTAAAAAATATCCTTACGTATCAGAAATTTTCATGCAGTAGAAGAGGGAGAGAGAGAGAGAGAGAGAGAGAGAGAGAGAGAGAGAGAGAGTAACATTTGTGTGTGTGGAGATATATATAATAGAAGGATAGAGAGAGAGAGAGAGAGAGAGAGAGAGAGAGAGAGAGTAGAGAGAGAGAGGAGAGAGAAGAGAGATAAGAGCCCCGATCAACTTGCATTCTTTCTGCATGGGAATACCCCCACCCCCACCCCCCATTAAATTTATGATACTCTGTAACTTTTGATTTGGCACAGATCCCTTTTTTTCTGAGAAGAGTGGGGGGTTGGAGGTCATCACGTGTCTAGAAGATAAGCAGGCTGCTAACTAACAGACTTAGGAACCTCAGGAAGCTTGCATTAACAGGCCGAGGTTACGTCCTCGTGAAGAAAAACAAAAACACCCTGACCCTTTCCTAAGTAATGGTATGCTTTGATGTATTCTTTTTTTTTTCATCATTGTTTTTAACCCTCTGACCAGTGTCGGCTCCAGCTCCTTAAAAAGTGCATGATTTGTGGACCAAGATGACCGCTATTTGTCAGCCGGCCCTAGAGGGAGCAACAATGCATAATGTCGTTACAACCTGTACAGTGACAAATACTGGGCTATCATTGCTAGCTGTTGAGATGGGGACATGGACATGTGAAAAAACGGAGAAACGTTCCAGGAACGCAATATGTTGTAGAGGAGAAAAAAATTATGATTTTGGTGAAATTGACAATAGCATTTTCGTACGGTAGGCCTACTGTATTTTTTTAATTATCCCTACAATTAAATCAAGTCTGTTGTTTTCTGTATGCTTACAAACTCTGATGTAAATCCCTGATCCGTTGTTATTCGTGCAAGCAACAAATAGATTATAAATACTGTGATTCATAAATCTACTGCTGCTGTTCTGCAGTATTTAAGATATATTTTTACTCGAAATTTTTAGCATTTGCAGCTGCTGTTGTTGCTGCTGGTGTTGAATGCTGTTGCTATTGTTGTTTTTGTATTGCTGCTGTTGATGTTTTTGTTATTGCTTATGTTGTTGTTGTTGTTGCGTTTGTTGCAGCTGTTTATGTTGCCAGAATGTTTTTTTTTGTCAATAATACTAGTGGTTTGTGAGTGCTCACTGACCCTTGGTCTCCATTTTTTTTATTACCAACTAGATGACAGCTGTAATCATATCAGCGTCGGCCTACAAAGTCAGGAACCCACCTCACACTCAGGCTGTTCTCCTGACAACGCACGTCACGGAGAGAAAGCCTAAGTAGGTGTTACCCAATGCAACAAGTCTCTCCTCTACTCAAGTTTCTTGTCTCTCCGCCTCTAGTAGGAGAAACAGAGGCGGCAAGCAGTGCCCATGGCTGGCGGCACAAGATAGATGAGAATCGGTCCAGATAAAATAAACCTTACTCCATTCATACCTCTGTTGTTTGTTGTTGTTTTGTTTTGCCTTATAAATGTGAGTTTAAAGGGTTCCAGGAAACACAGTATAGTAAAAATGAACTAAAGATATGTGAAAATAGTTGTAAGAGGCCCTGAATTATATTATTGTTATATTTTATTTGTATACAAACTTGTAATTTCTATTGGTGTTGTTATTGCTCGTGGTCTTCTTTTTCTTTTTTCTTCTTCTTCTTCTTCTTCTTCTTCTTCTTCTTCTTCTTCTTCTTCTTCTTCTTGGCTGTTGCGTTCCTTGTTGAGTATAATATGACCGGCTGAGATAGAAGTCATGGTATCCCCGACCTGTCTCGTGTGTCGCAGCACATAAAATTGTCAGAAGTCCGTATTGGGGCCCGTCCACAATATAGTCTATATGGTGCTGCTGTTGGAAGTTAAACCAACCAACTTTAATAGAAATCTGTAGTATCAAAGGGGTAGGAATTATTGGTTGAATAATTATGTCATAGAAAAAGGTCATGTTTGCGCTATTTATATTCGTTGGTCATGGAAACATTGTCAATGGGCAGCTTAATTTCTGCTACTATACAGAAATTAATGTGTTGCAGCTTGCATCTCGTTACTCCCCCGGCTCATTACTTCCACCCAGGGGGGGGGGGGGTGTTAAGAATGCATTTGACCGTTCTTGATCACAAGAGAAGTTTAAAAAGAAATCGGAACAAGTGTGAACTCATTCTACTATATAGTTGCGAAATGGTTATATCACACAAACGAAAACATCCACATTCAGTGAAAACAATGTTTCATGGAAACTTACAATCACAAAGTTGACCATTCATTTCCCGTGTACGTGGGAGTAAAGAGCCGGGAAAGTTATGATACAGGGGAGTAACGAGCTGACACCATCCATGGGTATAATGAGGACACTGTTAAACATGCAGCAGACATGGAAACAGGGATACATGCATAAGGGGGGTGTTAAGTTTTGAACGCCTCAATTGGGTTTCCTGCTTTCTTTACCAGTCAATAAAATTAAAGCTACAGATATTTAAGTTATAGTGAAGTATGCATGGAATTAATCGGTTTGTGTGTGAAAGAGGGAATAGCATACACTTTAGGTAACATTCTGCATTTCTATAGAACTTCTTTGCAAATTATCTGTTCAATTGCTATATATCTTAGAATTAAATTTTTGTGTACACCGAACAGATTTTGGGCTGAATTGAAAAGTTTAGACACTGAACTAGTACCCTAGAATTGTTTTCAGAACGGCTGTTCTGTCGATTATATAGGCAACTATTTTCCATGACAATCAATAATTAATGGATTTTTTCCCTTTTTTTTTTTTTTTTTTGAAAACTGATGTTCCAAATTTGTATATGTGTTGCAAGAGAGGTCAATGGTTAAGAAAACGTCTTCGGTTTTTTTTTAATTGGTGATTATAGTAGAGAATTTAATTTGATGATAAATTATAGCTTCATTTAAATTCTTAATATGTATTTTTATCATTTGCGAAAATATAAATATCCAACTCTGCATCATTTTTTTTCTAAACGAAGGGTTTCTTGGTGGGAAATGTACAGTTTTCTTTCTCTCTGTCCTTTTCATCTGCGAGTTTTGTAAAGGGAAGTTTATTTTAAGGTGTCCAGTAGCACAAGATCCCACCGAGTACCTGGCGCTGCAAAAAATGAAACTAGATCAAAGATGAACTGGGCCCATTTGGAAAGGTTAAGAAACTCCTGTGTGAGTCAGCCCATCTCACTGCCTTCTGGTTTTACTTTTGCCTCGCCTTGATTGGCCGCGGATAAACAGAGGACAACAAACAAATAAACAAGCAATGTTTTTTTTCTCTCAGTCTTGGAAAATCTTTCCTGGGTTTTTTAAGAATGAGGGAAGCGTAAAATCTAAAAGATAGAAAGCTTTAACTTGTTGTTAAAACGTTTTTAAATGCACAAAGGTTGATGGCACGCAGGAAATGAAAGGAGTTCTGAGGCATTTATGCCCCTGCGTGCAGCTGGTGGGGGCTGTGGCATTCAAGCCCAAACATCAATCGGGTCTTTGAAACACGTTTAGTGGAAACAAAGTAAGATATTATTGAGGTTGCTGCTCTTTTTACAGGAGACGCCAGCTGTTTGCTCTGACTGGGGGATGCTTTCAGCACAGGTAGCGCATTTATTCCCCAGACTATGCTTTAGTATATATATACAAATAATAATTATCGAAGCTGTGCCCATAATGAGGATTTTACAGTGGTACACGATGATGCGATTAAAATTGAAAAGTTCAATTAGTAGTAGCAATTTTGCTGTCTTTGAAAGTTTTAAAAAAAAAATTATTACTCTTTGTTTAATCAATGTGCCATTTCATACTTTTTTGTTGATACATCGACATCGGATATCAACATTAGATGATCAAAGCATTCGTAAATGACTTTCCTAAATTAAACAATAACACAAGCAATGCTTATCCTTATTCCAAAAGGAATGATTGTAAGCAAGGCCATCTTATGAATGATGTTGTTCAGCAGTTTCAAAGAGTTCCTAAAGTTAATATTTTGGTTATCCGGCGGTAGAAAGTAAGTCTGTGTCATTTTAGTTAAGGTTAGAATTAATTTTAATGACACATCAGCCATTGTCGGGTTGTCTGTGCCTCAGTTATTATGACGGTCTGATGAACGTTAATAAGGAAATCTAACCAGTACAAACTAAATAAACTGTATCCGTTGAAATTGCACCAAAGAGATTACCCTATGGGATATTACACTGACTACATTAGCCTAATTACTGAAGAAAGAGATTTCATTAAAAAATATATGTTTGGTTTGGAATCAACATATCATTAATAGTAAGAACGTATAATCCAGATTCCTTTGTTTTCTTTGGTTAAAAAGACGAAAAACACTGATGTGATAAATAATGTTAAGAAATTGCTCAGCATAGTGAGTCCTTAAAAACGTGTGCGGATAAATCACCATTCCACCATCAAACCTAGACTCTATATCTTTGCCATGCCTTCTTGACGCAGCGGACTCTAGTTGCTTCGTTCTTCAAGTTATTTTCTTAACTGCTTTGAGTGGCACATGATGGTACAAAAATACTGCAGTTATTTTTAATATGACGTTTACAAGATAGGCACTGTATACTTTACTCGAGTTTCAGAAGGGGGAGAACCGTCAGGTGGAGTGTGTACCTAAATGTTTGTTATCGCGCTGGGGTTTTCGCAAACAAAGGGGCAGCCAAGAGTTCGGACAAAGACCCGACATACTAACATGTTGTTATACTTTGTCTCTAGTTTGGTTCAGAGCCATGAATGCTCAGAATAGGAGATGGCGAGACTTGATTGAGTGGGGCTCTGGCGCTTTTAATGCTTTGTTGAGCGAGATGATGAGGTAGGCCCCGTGCCCACGTCTACGGCGTGTGGCTTTTTTTGTAGCGCATTCTTGTACAGGAGAGCTAGCCTGGAGGTCAGCAACCTGTGCCGAGCCGGGCTCCATCTACCGCCTTTGGCATCGGCCCCACAGAGCATAGGCATCTTTGCGCTTGTAAGTGTATCCATCTACATCTCGATCAAGTTCTATATTTATATAAAAAATATCAAGCCGTTTTGGCGTCGGGAATACATCATGCATCTATTTATGAAGAAAAGAATTGGAGAGGGAGAGAGAGAGAGCATTCAGTTCAATCACATTCATGAGATTGAAGGTTTTTATAAACGTTAGATGTATTCGTGGTTTGTATTAAGATCTATCATGCATTTTTTGTGGCGAATTACCTTTTCTTCCCTTCTTATAATAAAATATCTTTATCTATCATCTGTGAAGTTTTGCTTTAGATGTTTCTATCCTTGTCTTCACTAATTTAGTCATTGATTCTGTTGTTGTTTTTTATTCGTGTTTAAGTTGTTTTTTTCTTAACTATGCCGAGGTGGTTTGAAAAACCTAGGTCCAGCCTTTCGATTTATATTAGAATAGAAATCAATCTTAGATTTAGAAATTCATGCTTTTAATGTAGCAAATCATAGACATTTATGATAAGCTAGTATTTGGTCAAATAAAATTGTACACGCATGTACAAAGCAGGGTTGGAAGATAGAAATTTGCAGAATATTATCGGCCATGTTTTTAGCATGTCACTAACCAATTTTTGGAGGAGATTTGGTCAATTTTTTACTCATAACAAAGTAAATTCTCGTTTTTATACCACGAATGATATGAATGACATTGATAATGCTTAATAGCAAATGCGTATAAATGGGAATGGTCTTTTCAAGAAGTCAGATCAGTGTGTTTGCTACATTCTCAATACTGAGAACAGGGTTTGATTGAATTATACATTTCGCAGCTATGCTACATCTGGGTGTCGTAAAAGTTGTATGCATAATTGCAGTAAATATATTACAAATATTGATCGAAAAAAGTGTTTATTTCTGAATCGAAGTTGAAGGCCTTGTGAACTTTTTTTTTTGTTTTTACGGCGCTTATGTAGAAACAAAGAACGGGAGTTTTGTGTGTACATTATTGAGGAAGTGCCTAGCGTAACAGACTTTCAGTCTTACGGTAGATCATTCTAAACTGCAAAGAAAACATGAAGGTCCAGATGATCCAAAATGACAGTTAATAATTGCTTACGAAACATAAAGAAAGTATTTATAGACTTGATAGATTTCTTAAATCGTTTGTAAAAAATCAAAACTATCTTTATTGGAAAGGAAAGTGTTAAAGTAGAGTAACAAAACAATTAATTTTTAATGGCTACTCAGATTGCAAATTAGTACTCTGAGAAAATAGGTTAGAGCAACAAAAATATTATCACTGAAAGAAACACATTAGCTTAGTTTTATATATTTTTTGCGATTTAAAAACCGTTTCTTTAGAAACGAAGACAGGGCAGACCTAAAAGAAGGAGGATGTATGACATCAGCGACTGGCTACATATAAAGGAGGCACAGCGAGGCAGGAAGGATGTTATTTATTAAATATGAATGAAAAGAGCTAAACAAAATCAATATCTGATTAAACGTATTAGTTTCCTTGCAAAATCTAAAGCGGGCGAAGTGGAGCGACAATATTCCAATGCGAAAAGATCATTGATCATGTGCATTCACAAAGCGTAGAGGAAAGAGACAGAGGGCGTCTATATTCCCGTTCCATTCCTGTGAAAAAAGTAATAGGAAAAAAAGAAATTATGTTGCTTTTATTTTCTTTCAGGCAGAATGTTCAATCCCATTTAAAGCAACAAAATCAATTCTAAGATAAAAGGACAGAAGCGAAGTGCAGAAAACGGTCCTACCTTAGAATCAATAATGCAATTAGTAAAAACAAAGGAAATAATAATAAATATTTTTGAATGACCAACTTAAAAGGGAAAAATCGCAATATTTTGCAGGCGTGTTTACTTTTATTTCGTCCTATCACTGTATCTGTCAACTATTTTCTTTCCTAATCCAGTCTATTTAACTGTTTTGTCATCTGTATGTATATTAAAACTGGTTCAACAGCAAACGAGCTGGGTACACTTAAAATTGTTTCATTTCCTGTGCAAATAGTCTCTCCCCTCTCTCTCTCTCTCTCTCTCTCTCTCTCTCTCTCTCTCTCTCTCTCTCTCTCTCTCTCTCTCTCTCCCTCTCTCTCTCTCTCTCTCTCTCTCTCTCTCTCTCTCTCTCTATCTCCATCTCATCCACGCACCCAAATCACAAGGTTAATGAACAGATAAAGTTTGGTTAAACAACTTCAAATCTAGACCTTCTTCTTTTGAATCGGTTAAATTTTAGTCGATGTGGTGCTGCCCACAGGTTGAAATCAACAGTAAAACACCGCCGCCCTTTTGTTGAGTCTATTTCAACCTTAATGGGATTTCTTGTTTCTGCAGACAGGTAGCCCTAGCCTGTATTTAGAAAGGTGGGCTGAGATAACAGGATTACTCAGTACAATACTTGTGCTTCTTCAAGAAATTAAAGTTGTGGAGCGTCGGTACCTCAATCGGTTAGTGCTCTTAACTCATGAGCATGGGGTCTAAAGTTCAAACCTCAGCTGGATTCATCCTTTCCGTTTAATATTTTTGGAGATATACGGGTCTTGAAACTAATAGATATCACTAGGTGTGAAACTTTAAGCTTGGGTTAGAATGAAATCTACAGATCATTGACTCTGGATTCAATTAACATACCACCATGCTGTACCCTAGATTTCCACGCGGAAGCTTAAAACGAATTCATTGACTTTTCTACTGCTGGCACGTACCTGTGATAAACAGAGTGCATCTATATATAAACAGCAGGGTTGGTGAAGGAAACAAAACAGAGAACTTGTAAGTAAGACAGGAGGTCTCACTCTAAAGTAATTAATTACACCAGGTGTTATGAGTGCATCCTTGTATTTCTCATCTTTTTAGTATTCATCGAGAATATAGATCTTCTTGTATTGTTGCAAGTACTTTCTTAGAATTCATACATGACACAAAGAGTAGAGTTTTTTAGTTTTTAGAATCGAATATCCCTGTTGAAATGGCTACTTTTCCCACTTAACAAGGTTTTGACATTTTCCCATTTTCACTCCTTGTATTAAAAGTGAATTCCAGTAAAACGTTTTTGTTTTAGGGTGTTTTTATTTTTTACTTCGTTGTTTTTGTTTTGCTTGTTGTTGTTGTTGTTGTTGTTGTTGTTGTTGTTGTTGTTGTTGTTGTTTTTGTTCTTGTTATTGTTGTTATTTTTTGTTGATGTTTGTTTCTTTCTCTTGTTTGTGTTTGTTTTTCTTTAAAGAATATACATTTTTTTCTTTTAATAAATTCAACCAAAACTACATCTCCATATTGCCCATATGTTTAATTCCTCCTAATGGCTATTATATAAACAATGGACAGAGGCAGATTAATTATAATGACTATGAACATCTCAGTGTGGATATAAGTTTTGGAGGGGAAAATAAATTTACGATAGTGTTTTTTTTCTCAGTTTCCTGTGATAATACAGATTATCTTTTAACTTCAAGTTGTGTTAACGCCAATAAATATTTGTTAAAAAAATCTTTCCAGGGTCTTTTTTTGTTCGCGTTTTACCAAAACACTCTTAAATGATTTAATGATTTAAGTGTTTAAAAAACTATATCACTTCAATGAATATGACTAAGGAAAAGACACAGACTGAAGTTATTCAATACAAAATTCTCCTTTACCATGGTTTGACCTTACTTCAGAGTTTAGAAAAACATTTTGCGTTACTTAAGTTAAAATACTGTAGCGCTAGGCACATGTATAACAGGTCTTTAAATGGAATACTTCACTTCCAACTGTCCAGTTAATGTCTCAGGATCTCAACGTTGTCCAAAGTAAATGCCAGAGGTGGTAAAAAAAAAAACCTCTCAAATAGCTGCTACGTTAGGTCAAATAAAAAAAATACATGCACATTCACAGGTCTAAATCAATTATACCTAAGGTTTTCCAATAGTTGTCAGGCATAGCCAGCAAAAAAAAACAAACAAACAACAAAACGTTGAGGAAAACGAAAGAGCCGTCTTATAAATTTGGTCGGAGAAGTCACTTGTGGGTATGGCTGAAAAGAATCAAATGATCGTGCATGGAAAATGAAAAACAGAAAAAAAAACGAAGCAGGTTCTCCATCTATCTTCTTCTTTGTAAGGGCCAATGGGCATTTATGGCAAACACTCAAAAGAAACAGGCATAATGGAGAAAAAAAAAACTGTTATTTCGCTGATAGGATATTAAGCTTATCATTTCGGGACGAGGAAAATATAAAATATATGCTTGGCAGACGTTTGAGCTGATGAGTATTGCAAATTTTTACAATTTGAAGGAGCACTTTTACCTTGTTACGGGATTGGCACAAAAAATAGGTCTGAAACCTGCTCTCCGCTAAACGCAAATTGAGAAACATGTTTACCGTTATTATTTTCATTTCACAATATTTATTTTGAAGGAATTAAGGCTTCTGAAACGGAAAGGCATAAGAGATGGGTTAAACAAAGGTAACAATTTAAGCTGTTAATCGCCAACGCTTAAGGTTAAGAGTGAACAATCATTTCGGTATTGAAGCATCTAATTGTGATATAGATGAGACATTTCCAAAAAGATTTGTTTGCCAAATTTGCGTGCGATGATGCCAGATCTGACATGTACATCAGCTGCGTCACCTGCACCATTCAATTGTTTATCTCTCTCTCTCTCTCTCTCTCTCTCTCTCTCTCTCTCTCTCTCTCAATCTTTCCCAGTCACTAATTCACTCTCTTTCTCTCTCTTAATCTCTCTCACTCACTTACTGTCTCTCACTCACTCAGTCTCTCTCTTTCTCTCTCCCTCTTTCTCTATATCTTCTCTCTCCTTTCTCTCTCTCTCTCTCTCTCTCTCTCTCTCTCTCTCTCTCTCTCTCTCTCTCTCTCTCTCCCTCTCAGATTTTACTCTATATGTGATAAGTACTGTTATAAAGAAACTGAGGAAATTGTATCGTGTCACAGATCATGCTTGTTTATTTTGAATTTTTTTACACAGCACCAAGTTTTCGGCTTATCTAAGTTGATGAATTATCAGAGATTTTCTGTTGGCAGCAAAGCACCCACCAGCTAACGGTTTCGGTGGTTATAATGGTGCTTTTTTATTGTGGGTTCTATTGTTTCTTTTGCGTTCTTTTTTTCCCTGGTTTGTTTGTGTTGCTTTCGTTATACCAATTTTTTTTTTCTCCGGCAGTTTTCGCCTTATTAATCTTTCCAGAAAGTATTTTCTCGATTTTTTGCGTACCATTATCCGGAAACATAGCTGTGTATATGTATTTGTTTTCAAGACTATATAAGAGGAAAGCAATGTTATTATCTTGGGGAAGGCTGTTCTCAAAGTCATTATTCGAAGAATGCGGCGAAAAACAGATAGTGGGACGAAAAACTTATCTTCTTTACTGATAAGCCAAGTTATATTCCGGTTTTGACAGAAGTCTAAGTACTCCCCATTTTCTCAACGTTATTCACAACATTTTTTTAAAGAATTGTTTTTTATGTCTCTGGAGCTATCTGCAAAGTAGTCTAATTTTCGACGATATAGGTTTAGAATCCCCAAGATAATTAATATAACAGCTTTTTGTTGCGGCAATGGTGAAGATAACATTCCACAACGTGTTTTCTAAAAGATAACATTATAGTACAATCAATTGATCAAATGATTTATGCTTCATCAACGCGAGAAAAAAAAATTGATGAAGTCGTGTTCTATATCTCAGAGAGAAAGAGGTGGATACATACAGAAAGAGTGTGGGCAGACAGACAGACAGACAGACAGACAGACAGACAGACAGACAGACAGACAGACAGACAGACAGACAGACAGATAGACAGGTAGGTAGACAGACAGAGAGAGGGGATAGAGAGAAAGGGGATAGATAAGGCCAGACTAACAAACAGCCAGACATACAGACAGGCAGACCAGATAGGAGCAAACAGACAATCAGGCATGTGGCCTTTTTAACAAAATAAAGCAGACCTGCGTGAGCTTGCGTTAGATCTACCTATTTGTGATTGTTAAGATTTGGGCAGCTTGAGTGATGGAGATGTTAATCTTTTTACTCACTAAGATGGCGAGTGGTCACCTGGGGGAATATATGGGGTGGCTGGAATAACACAGACACGGCCGAGGAATAACAGCCAACCCCTGGAAGTTATGAACCATGGTTATAACGAATATCTGGACCGACATAAATCATAATTGTTTTGCCTTTTTATGTGGCATTGACAGCTTTTTGTTTTGTGCGTATCTATACATCAAGTAACATAAATGCTTTTGTCTGTCATAAAACAATTTAATACTGTTGGTTTTTTTCCCGTAGATAACAGAAATATTTAATTTTGTCTGCAGGGGTCAATAAGTCATGTTATATTCCTACCCGGTATTATTCTATATCAAACAAACTTAGATAAGCCATTGTCAAAAGATTTTATAAACGTAAGAAGACCACCGTGGTAAGTATTCACTATTTTCTTTCATGTATTGTTGAGCCTTGTCTTGAGTTGCGTACGCTTAGGGAAATTGATGATTATTATTTATCTTTAGGAGAGAGAGAGAGAGAGAGAGAGAGAGAGAGAGAGAGAGAGACAAACAGACAGACAGACAGACAGAGGCAAAGACAGAGAGAGATAATTTTCCTCCCCGTCATCCCACCAAACGTCTTCTTTATTCACAAAGGGGATCTTATATACGATGGTGGGTTCCAAAACCAAAGTCTGACACCATTCACTTCCTTCCACACACACACATACACATACATAGAGTCACATATCGAATATACAGAGACATATCTCTAACGCTCACAATAATACTGATAACAATCGCACCAGTAGAAAACAGAGGCAGCCTGGTCGAGGAACAGAACCCATGACCTCCTGAATAGAAGTCGCCCGCTCTACCGACTGAGCTTGCTCGTCCATGTCACCACAATGGTTAACGAAGCGCACGGTGCGGGTTAGGGCAACTCTCTCTCTCTCTCTCTCTCTCTCTCTCTCTCTCTCTCTCTCTCTCTCTCTATCTATCTATCTATCTATCTATCTATCTATCTCTCTC
>RQTK01000001.1:103444-193109 GCA_003991915.1 Elysia chlorotica | reverse complement strand
CATCATCATCATCATCATAATCATCATCATCATCATCATCATCATTATCATCATCATCATTATTATTATCGTTATTATTATTATTATTATTATTATTATTTAGTAGTAGTAGTAGTAGTAGTAGTAGTAGTAGTAGTAGTAGTAGTAGTAGTAGTTGTTGTTGTTGTTGTTGTTGTCATTTTGGTTGGTGTTGTGGTTGTTTTTGTTGTTGTATTTATACTTATCATAATTGATCTAGGGGGCATTTGATTTTTTCCCCTAAAAATTAGTCTTTTTAGATCTACATGTTATAATGCTTTGCGTTCATAAACATAATATTATTCAATCGAAATAGTTACAAAGATTTTTTTAAATCTGGATGACAGTTAGGCCATCTTTAATAGTTAGAGAATATTGTCCGTTACATTATTGTTAGTTTGCTGTATTGATTACATTTTTTTGTTTTAATTCATCAGATTTTGGACGCCACTAATTGTATCTATAACTGCACAAGTATACTATACTACTGCAAGTCAATTATAATGGGTGATTAACTAGTTGACTGCAACATCTTAAAATTTCTTCTCTGAAAAATAAAAACATTAAAACTGTATATATTAAAAGCCCAGCTCAATTCAATCATGGAAATTAAAATGTTAAGTTTGCAAATGCTGGTTTTCTACTTTAAACTCAGAACAAATTATAAGATGTAAGAACTACAGGCAAACTATCAGTATTGTTTGGTGGTATTTTACATTCACTTATTCATCAAATGTAAAAGCATTCAACCGTTCTCATCAACGCCAAACAGTCGATTCATAGAAATAAAGAGTAATACATTTATTATTTCTCAGTTGAGTTTTGCTCAGAAACCAAAGAGGGAAAATTATCGAAGAATATGCAGGCTTGTCACAAATTGTGGAAGGTAACTATCTCCCTTCACAGGTTCAATAAAACAAATTAATAATATAATTAAATAATGCACATTTGTGTAACATGTTTTGGGAAAACTAAAAGCAATCTATTTGATATGCATAATCCCTTGTTGCTCAAGCAGTACTGCAGTAACACACTTGCGAAATTGTGCTCATAATTGTATTTGTATACAAATTAATACAGATACGCAAAATAGTATTATTGCAAGCATAAGTGAATTAATGTAAAATAATAATTAGAAAGATCTAGTTTTGCAACAAAACAAATATGTAGCATTTTGTGGCAACAAGCTTTTTAAGCTATTATTCTATTGAAAGGAACATAATATATTATTTAGAAGGAAAAAACACAACAAATACATATAAATAAATAAATACACATATTTGTATATATATTTTTACGTGTGTGTGTCATCATTAGAAAATACTGTACGTAGGTTTTGTCCAAAGAATTATCATTTTTGTGATCAAAGAATTAATTTTTAACAATTGTCCACTAAGGTTTTAAGATGACAGGATTTTTCATACTAGCAGCAATTATACATCAGATGAACACACTAATATCATGGCTTTCTCACAACCAAATTGAGTTATGCATAGCCGTGTAAGTAAACACCTTTCTGCATACGGAAACACACAGAGGCCTATCACCTTCTTAAGTCAATTTTTTTTTAAGTCTCTGTTAGTTTCTCATGAAAGACTTTGATATAGAATTTTGTGTGTACTCTAACATTAATTTTGCCAGTCATTTTTGATAAAGATACATTTAAAAGCAAAGTTAGATCGGGATCTTTAATACTTTCATCCATAGTTTGCATATTCCATTCTGGTGTTTTGAGTCTTCCAGAAAAAAAATATTTTTAACTAACAGAATTTCAAATAACAAAAAGGGCAGAAAAACAAAATATACTGCACGAAGTAAGATGTTGAAATTACTTCCCAACTTGCAAATCATTTACCAAGACTTAGAAAGTTTGGTCCTTTGATGGACAACAAAATTGATGATTCTTGTCAGAATTAATGAGGGGAAGCCTTCAGATTGAATGAAAAGAGCTTTTAGGTGAAAATGTCTTATTATTACGTGCATTATTCTTCTTCTTCTTTTTCTTCTTCTTCTTCTTCTTCTTCTTATTATTATTATTATTATTATTATTATTATTATTATTATTATTTATTATTAATTTATTCTAAATTATTTTTGTTTTGTTTTGTATTATTGTCTCCTTGGTTTCGTTGTTGTTGCCATTGTTTTGTTGTTGTTACAATAATAGGCAGTACAAGTTTGTTTCAATTCTACAAAAAAAGATGTCTTCTTTGAGTAAGAAACGTAGGTGAAAACCTGGCCAGGATATCTCACTCCTCAGTTTCTTTTACAGTTCAAAAATATATTGCCACTGGGATGCCTTGGTCAATGGCCTGCAGTTTTTGTCTATTATCAAAGAGGTGAGAACAATGACATTGCATTTTCAACTCATCTGCTATGAAGCTCACAACAGAAAACTTAGGGCACACATAAATGGTTGACAGGCTATACATGGAGTTCTTTAAAGTCAGGATTCATTCATTGATCAACGAAGTTATTCTTATCTAATGACATAGTGTATTGAAGTTTAACTTAATAATCTGTTGGGCACTTAAGAGCTGACTCAGTATAGTTAGTCAAAACAAAAACAAAACATGAGTAAATGAAATGAGTCCATTTTAATTTGCTAGGCTTAAGTTCTTTCATCATACAAAGAATACGATAAGATAAATACTGAAGAAAAGATATGGCTGACATTTTCACAATAAAATGTTTCAATGCAGCTTAGAATAAAGGGACCCCATGAGTGAATAATATGGCTAAAATAAATTTTCAATGCATCTTTTAAAACAGGTCTACCAGAAATTACAATCACACATCATTCGAGACATGGGTGAGAACAAAAAAATTGTCTGAGGTTGTTTTGTTGTTGTTTTTTTTGCTTCAAAACGCCAATATCAGCAAATCAGCTATCTTTCAGACTGGAC
The DNA here is from genome assembly GCA_003991915.1 of Elysia chlorotica. Taxonomy (NCBI): domain Eukaryota; kingdom Metazoa; phylum Mollusca; class Gastropoda; family Plakobranchidae; genus Elysia; species Elysia chlorotica. Next base: position 190,185 of record RQTK01000001.1, on the reverse strand, counting down.
CTAAGATAAACCTCTGACATGTTTGCTTGCTGCCATACAGAAACAAAAAGGGGACACTGGGACTTTTGTTGCAGCCAGTCACACTATACTAGCACTAGTTGGCTACATGACTTGATTGGGGATCAAATCCTTGACCTTTTCATTATGAACCTTATGCTCTAACCACTGCATCACCAAGAATTATTATTTAAGACCACCTTGTTCTTATGGAAGAATCAGATGAAAAAAAAAAAAAGTATACATTGGTCAGAGTAAGTGAAGCTGTCTCCAAGTCATAGTTGAGTTGAGTTGGTTTAGCGTACGTCAGCACTATATATGCTATATTGTAGACAGGTCCCAAAGACTGACGTCTGACAATTTTATGTGCTGCCACACGCGAGACAGGGTGGGGATAGCATGACTCCTGTCTCAGACGATCACATTTAAGTGACGACACCAACCCAACCAGTAGGGGACCTCCTGCGTGGGAAGGCTATGTTCTACCCAAGGCCTCTCCCAGCCATAGTTTAACTTCTTCAGGTCTCAAGAAGTATCCCATACAGCTACCAGACATCAGGGTGGGATACACTGGACTTTGGCAGTCAAATTATCTTATCACTGAGCCCAACATGATTTCAAGATTTAAAGATCTTAAGAATGATTGCAAAAACAAGTACAGCATATAAACATTTAGGAATAACTTCATGCAGTTCAATATTTGTACATTGGCAGTTATACAAGGTACAGCTCCATAGGTTTTAATGAGATGAGGGTAGTTTTTATTTAAAATGAAACAAAGCATCTTCAAGTATTTGAAGCTGAAAGTCAGATATAAGGTTTTGTACCTAAAATTTAAGGAAAAATGGTTGAAATGAACAAGACCTTAGATGATTCATGTTGCCCCTGTTGTTGTGTAAGTCATAATAATAATGCATATTTTTTAATGTACTTTTGTTTCTTTTCGATGTCTTAATGACTATGTTCAATTGCTCCTTGTATTATTTGCTATTATTTTGCAAAGCAATTTTTTTACAAGAAATTTCGATATATCTGCAGAAACTCAGATTTAATTGCATTGTTTAAAGTTAAATAGCTATTATCATTTTTCCAACAATTGCGTCAAAGACAATTATAATCGAGTTATGTTATCACCAACTTTTTTTTTAACATGAGGAAGTGGTATCGCATAAATTATTGGAAAACATTGTTTTTAACATCGAATACTTTCTATTATAGTTTTTATAGTTGTTGTTGATGTTGTTGTTGTTGTTGTTGTTGTTGTTGTTTTTGTTGTTGTTGTTGTTGTTGTTGTTGTTGTTGTTGTTGTTGTTGTTTATACGCTATTTTCTTCTTTAATACGTTTTTTTTTGCTTAGTTTAACTGCATCTTTTCCTGTAGGAATTTTATTATTCATATTTGTATCGCTTCTATATTACTGACTGTCTAAAAAATCCGCAGAAAATTGTTTTGTGATAGGCTAAGTCCGGGGTTGGTGGTTGAGTTGGTGCAACATCCATCGTCGGCACTATTTAGACTATATCGTAGACGGGCTCCAAAACTGACGTCTGACAACTTGACAGACGGGGAGACCAGAACTCTTGTGCCGCTCGATCACCGATCCATCTAGTAGGGAACCAAATCGGACAAATACATTGTTGACCAATTCTGGGATTCAAACCGATATCGATCTCCTGATATAGAGACCGACGCTCTACCACTTGAACCAGTTCGCTTGTCGGGGTTGGAAGTAACCCAATACTAGAGCGCATTCCTTTTATTTAGATGGTCCTCAGTTCGAACGCCGAAAACAAACATTCTATGTCGTCAAAGAAGCTTCTAAAAAGCAACCTCTCATATTTTTTCTCGAATTTTTCTGAAAGATAATAATCATCGATGAGTAATTCTCCCAATTATATTTTAACCCTGGAGGAAGTTCTGTAATTTTCAAGGATATGAAATTATTTCTCAGCATATGCTCTTGAAAACTTCGGATTAAGGCGTAAAAATTAGTTATAGTATGAGGGTTTTTTTGGGGAGTATTTATCACGAAGACGTTGTTTTTTTCTTTTTTGTGGGTTTTTTTCTTTTTTTAATTGTTTTTTTTTATTGTTTGTTTTTTTACCTTCCCTGACATTCACGCTCTACTTGAATGGGAAAAAAATTCAACAATAACAACAACAAAAATTTACTGTGATTTCTCTATCATCATCATCATCATCATCGCTGTGCCGCCCCGTCTCCGAGGTTGTAATAACTAGATCTATGACCAACTCAAGACACAAGTTCATAATTAAATCATAGGTTTTATTTCACGATGTTGACAGCATGACTCTCTTAGAATAGAATGCCTTTCTTACAAGGTTATTAAAACAATGCGGACCGGAAAACAATAAAGAATTACGTCACATAAAATAAAGAACAGTTACAATGAAATTTACATATATTAATCATACAAGATTATTTCCCATTTATTACATCCCTCCATCCTTATTTTGAACTTACGTCATTAAAGAATATAATTAATACAATTAAGATAATTCAAAAAACTTGATTATGAAGGTGACTTCAAACTATGAACTTTTTAACATTTAAATGACAAATTTAATTTCATTGTAATCTTTAGTATTCTTTAAACTTAACACTCGTAACATTGATTCTCTTAAAATCATAATATGAAAGCTTAATTGCAACAAGTACAAAAATATGAAATATACTTTCATATCATCTATTGAATTACCAAACGATCTGGCTCTTTTCTTATACGGCCTGATCTTCTCGGTTTAATCTCAACCGATTTAGAACTCATTTGACCCGCATTCACACTCTCATCCGCACATTCATTTGTCTTTGGATGCACATTCACACCTGTTAATTGAACTTCAGAAGGAATATATTCATTCTGCGCATCCTCAATTAAAATACTACTGTTATCATTAATCCCTTCCAAACATCCATTATCAGCACTTAGATTCTCTTTTCCTTCCCCAGGTTGATCACTTTTACTTTCGTTCGAATCCTGATCAGATGAAATAGGATTAGTTATCAAATCACAGACGGTGGTTCGAATCTGATCTTGATGGCGTCTTATAATGCCATGGTTATCAGTGTCAACATGAAAAGAGACAGGTCCAGTTTTCTTAGTAATAATACCCTTTATCCATTTCCTATCCTTTTCCCCATAGTTTCTAACAAAGACATTTTCCCCAACTGAAACTTCACGTTCACGTGATGATCGATCATAATGATCCTTTTGCCTAGCTTGTTGCTTAACAACAGAGCTCTGTAGTGACGGATGCAGTAAATCAAGATGGGTTCTCATTTTACGTCCTAAAATCAACTCAGAAGGAGATATGATTTCAAGATTTAAAGATCTTAAGAATGATTGCAAAAACAAGTACAGCATATAAACATTTAGGAATAACTTCATGCAGTTCAATATTTGTACATTGGCAGTTATACAAGGTACAACTCCATAGGTTTTAATGAGATGAGGGTAGTTTTTATTTAAAATGAAACAAAGCATCTTCAAGTATTTGAAGCTGAAAGTCATATGGTTTTGTACCTAAAATTTAAGGAAAAACGGTTGAACTGAACAAGACCTTAGATGATTCATGTTGCCCCTTCCACAAAGATAAGTATGAAAACACTTGTAGTAAGTCATAGGGAGAAAAGATTAGGAAAGGGTGTATATGTATATATAATGGCAATCATTTCAGAGTGTTTAACATACAAACCAAAAATATGTTAAAAAAACATAAGTTTGTTTTAACTATAAAATAAACCAAAAAAAAAATGTACAAGTTTAAAGCATTTTAGATCCAGAAAAATTATTATGAACAATAATTATATGTCCCTGAATCTATGAAAACTAAAGACATTTCAGTCTTTTCCTTCTCTGATCTAATAAAATGGACTAGATAGTGCGTTATTTTTTTTCTTTCATTCAAACATATTTTGTCTTACTAGTATTGACATTTCATTAAGAGGTAAAATGACCATGACTGATGCTCTCAATACAACATAAATGATCTTACAAAGTTTGCAATATATCCAAGTACTCAACGTTTTCTTTCCATTACCGAGCACCTAATATTTTTACTAATTCAAAATGATCATCACAAACAATGAAAACTATGTAACTATCAGTTTCAACTCAACAATGAACATCAATGTCATGATTTGTATAAAGCCATTTCAAATGAAACATCTACCATAGAGTCACTCAAACAGTCTGTTAAAAAATAAATACTTATCCTCTTCCCATTTGATGATATTTAAATTATTTTTAAAAATTAAAAAACCAACACAGATCTGCTATTAAAAACAATATACATAATTATAGAATCACATTCACAAAACCGTATAAAATGAAATAGAATTGTCATGGCATTGGTCAAAATCCATCAAATTATGTGAGAGCTAAATTATGTATCTTGCACAAAATAAATAGGGCCAAGACCATTTGCACTTGAAACAATTTGAATGGCAAGCGGGTTTTTTCAAACCTACCAAACTAAAACTTAAAGTTTAAGAAATCAAATCTGATCAGTTAATATTCGACAATAAGTTGGCCTTATGACTGAGTTGAGTTGATATAACGTCGAATGTCAACACTATATAGGCTATATTGTGAATGGGCCCAAAAACTGGCATATGTTAATTTAGCGTGTGCTACAAAAGAGATAGGGTGGGGAGACCTCAACTCCTGCCTCAGCCGGTCACATTATGCTAACACCAAATCAACAGGTTCTACAAACAAATTCAGACAAATACATTTTTGACCCATCGTGGGTTTCAAACCGTGGACCTACCAATTTGGAGACCAATGCTTTACCACTTGAGCTAGCTTGTTCCCAGCCTAATGACTGACTAACTCTCTACAAAACTTTGTGTTTAGATGATCAGCATGCAGTTCAGCTTTAAATTATAATTTAAGATAGTTGATTAAGTAAACATCCTAAAAAATTTGAATTACCAAAATTTTCTTTCAGCAAAAAAGGTAAAAGCTTCATGCCTCTAAGAACTTCAGGAAGTAATCCTCAGAGCTATTTCCATAATGAGCTCTTTGGTTTTAACAAAACAAAAAAAAAGATTGCACTGTCAATATACAGCTTATCAAAGCACATCCAAATGTTAAAATAGCTGACAATAATCATCTACACTGTACTTAACATAAATTGCCTACATAAAGCATGCCTTTCTTCATGTTTCAGGATCACTTACGTACATTTCATAACATCGGAGAGGGTTGTTTATGGCTCAAATTAGGTTGTTGAATTCAATTGCATAGTCCCTGTCTACCCAGTCTCTTCTTTTCTTTTTCTTTCACAAAATAATCACTTAAATAACTATAAGTACAAATTTTTAAAATTGCATTTTCATTTATTTTAAATAAAAAAATATCTTACATTTACAGTGCAAAGAGCAAAGTTTGGGGTGGCAAATTTGTTTATATTCCTGTTTATATTCCCATCATAAAAAGACTGTTATGCAAGAGATGGGATTCAATATGCCACAAGTTATATAATTTATAATTAGCATATATAGTATCCATCAATTCCTTAGTAAAATTTTCTGTCAAAAATTCAACCTTGAGAAAATAACTATATTAAACATACATTTTGCATTTATGTGCAAAAAAAATGATCCAATGAACAAAGCCTCAAAGCCTTAAAATAATTTTTTTTTTTTTTTTTTGGGGGGGGGGGACTTCAGGAAGTAATCCTCAATGCCAACACCCATGCAGGAAAAATGTAAAAATATGAAAATACAAAGAGGGTAATTAGAATGAGATTCATCTCCCTTATGACCATAATTATTTTGGGTTCGAAAAAAAAAAGTCTGTTCAAAATGTATTGTAATATTTAATGAAATAATCTAAGTTTTATCTTAGTTTTGAATAATTTTGTTATGCATGCCCTAATTGTACTAAACAACAGAAGCTTGTGTACTAAAGTGTTTACCATCAAATGATGGCTGTGATAGCAAACAATAACACAAATGCACAGTGTGAGTCGACACTACCAATTTACTGTTCTTTTTTATTAAGACGTTTTTAAAGTGGGTCTCATAAAATGAGGTGTAGATTTGTAGTACAGTATATGTGAAAGTGAGTAATTTAATCAATAAGCACAGTAGAATTTGATTTTAAAAAGGAACAATAACATATTTTAAGCAAACAACTAACATCAGCAATACAGTTAGTTGAGAGTATTTTTTTTAAAGGTTCAATACTGTTATTGATTCAATACTTAACCAAGATGACATGGGAAAACTTCAAATGATTTTTAACAGCATTATTAACAAACAAACAAATATTTTAATTGAATTGGAATAATCACACACACAAAGTTTAAAATGTTTTTTTCAACTTATGAAGCTACAGTATCACAAAAGTTTAAGTCAAAACAGCAGACAATTTTTAAGCATTTTAAGCCTTAAGCTATGTCTCTAGGGCAGATTGCTACACAAAACAGAAAACAGAGCTCATAAGATAATAAAGACTACATGTGTGAAATTTCAGAATTTTTAAAGTTACCAATATTAGGCTTGATCTTTTTATACTACTGCTTTTTTTGCACTCGACTTTCATTTCAAGAAAAACCACCTTTTCTTTATGATTTTCTTAAAACAAGTGAAACCATTGTTCAATTAACTTGAAATTTACCTTTTTTTAGATTTATATCTGCTCAAATTAACTTTTGTTTATTAAAATTTCTTGAAAATAACATTCAGGAAATCTATGCAGTTGAAATCAGGACATCGTCTTCCAAGACTATCTATAAATTCTCTTAACATATAATTTAAAGCAGAAAAATAATTTTTTGGACAAATTGCATTCTTTCTATTTTAAGGATAAATCAAAGTCACCCTAGTTAGAAATCAACTTTGAATAGTTTTGTATGTGTCAGATAAGGCACTCATAAAACAGTTCCATTTTCAGGTCAATCAGATTTTTTTTATTTTTGTAACATATATCTTAAACTTTACAAAGCATTTCAAGAAAATGGAAAAAATTTGAGAAACAAATCATTTAAAAGGATGCTTTTTTTTTATTGTTCTCATAGAAGTTTAAAACAGGAAGAAGTACAGAATATGGCTACATTTTCCATAAAAATGTTTTATCATTATCATAATGATGGTAATAAAAAGGGGGAGAAGAGAAGTAATATTTGTGATGATATTTAACAAAACTAGCGCCTAATTTATCTTAGGTAAGCACTGAATGAAGAGCAGAGATAAAAAAAAAAGGGTTCAATGTAAAACAACCCCCATTATGTGAACACAGAAAAATAAATATTAAAAGCAAACTCTACTTTCTTTAATGGTTTAGGGAGAAAAAGCATGAAGAGTGTGGGCAAGTTAAAGGAGGGGACATCTTTTTTTCAAAATAACTAACAACTATCATACTTTTCTTCCTTGCAAATTGCTCCAAGAATGAAATCAGCTTTGAACTCTAAACCTATGGATATTGCATAAAATAAAGCCCTGTTCTAAAAGAATCTTAATCAAATATCACAGCTGTTCAAGACCTCTCTGAGTCACTATCTGTACAAACGGCAGAAGTCTCTCACTCCCGAGCTCAGTTGTTTCAGTTCTGAGGCTCTGAGGAGAAATATTGAAAAATAAACGATATCATAGCCATTTTGAAAATCAACAAAACAAAGCTTCCATATTCTTAAAGATAGAGAGGTAGTGTGTGTTGTTGCTTAGCGTCCAATATCAGTACTATATAGATTATATTGTGGATGGGCCCCAAGACTAATGTCTGACATGTTTACGTGCTGCCCCACAGAGACAGTGTGGGTATACCATGACTGTCTCAGTCGGTCAAATTAAACTGATACAGACCCAACTAACAGGGTACAAGCCGCCGAGTGGGGCTCAAATCACCAGCACCCTGCGCTGAAAGCCTATGTTCTATGAGAGAGAGACAGACAGAGAGACAGACAGAGAGAGAGAACTTACTCGATGCAGAGGGTGTGAAAATTGGCCAGCTGTTGCTTTGTAGCTGTAATCGCCCCACCACTGCTTTCTGTTGGCAGTGCTTGAAGAGTGTGCTCAAGCCACACAGAGTATGCCTGAAGCAATAAAGTAAGGTTTGAGTTCATTGTTAGGCATTAGTATAGAATCAGATTGATTAGTTAATTTCAAATTTACACATTAATATTATGACTTTATAAAAGATATATAGAGAAAATGTTTGAGAAGGTTGAGACTAAATATTATAAAAGATATATAGAGAAAATGTTTGAGAAGGTTGAGACTAAATGTTTGTCTAAACTTATGAAATCATTTAAGTAAATATAGCTTCAGCAATTCATATTAGATCCCATATTCTTTGAATTGATAACTACTTCTGTATTCAACTGTCATATGACAGTGACAGTTCATCATGTGCTCTCCTCCGAGACTCATTTTAACTCACTCAGCACTGACCCTATATGTTGCCAGACAGCTGTGTGAATTTCATGTTTATACCTGAACAATTTTTTTTTTACATACGCCGATTTAAACCAAAAAAAAATTCATAAGTTCCATAACTTCTCTCTTTAACTCTATTTACCAAATGCGACCGGTTGCAACTAAAAACAAACGAGATGTGACTGAGATGAGGCTATAGACACTACCTCATTGTAGACAGTGTCGAGTTTTTACTGCTAGGACTGTGGGAAGATAACTGTTACACCTTTCTAAAGCAGAAGAGCTTCAAAACAAAACAGAAAGTAGAAAGATCGCACTGAAACTTCATCTCCAGTGATTTTGTTACAGTTCCACTTCATCTCCAGTGATTTTGTTACAGTTCCATTTTGATTGACATCAACAATCAGTCAAGACGGCTTTCTAATTCATGCAATCATGGATTGATAATATAATCTAGACACTGCTTATGACAACTATGACGACAGTGACATAGGTTTAGACTTTGAACCTTTAAACCAAGACTTAGACAAGCTTATAGGAGACACTAAAAGCACTGATAATGTAGATCTAGAGTCGGAGAAAAAACAACACATTTCCCTTTAAATTTAAAAAAAAATGAAAAGCAAAAGAAATATGAATACCTATAATAACTGAAAATAATTTTCAACTTTTTTTTTTAAAATTATTTCATTACATTCATGTTTGTGGTTGATTTTGTGTGAATTTTTTAAATTTTTGTGTGTATGTAAAAATCATAAAATACTAAATTTATCTCCCTGCCCTTCAGATTTCAGAGTAAACTTAGCGAGAATCCTTTAGAGTAAATAGGGTTAAGAAGGTAGATTTTGTCACAAACATATTCAAAACTTTAAAGATGAGGCAACCAGGGTGACTCAGGCAAAAGCCCTCTAAACATAGAAAAATTATCCTAAATTCACTTTTTTCAAGTCCAAATAAAACTGATTCTAGAAATGATAGCTATAACTTTTCAACCTCTTATAGAGCATTTGATGCTTCTTAGCACACTATAAAATGACTTAAAAAGCTAAAATTTGACTTGATTCTGATTCACCTTGCTTCCCAAAAATATTTAAATCTGAAAAGTGTTTAACCTGAGCGTCTGTGAGTTTGAGCTCCCACATGACCTCGCTGATGTCAGTTGACATAAATGTGGGCAGGCAGAAAAGACAGGCATTGATGAGGGCTTTCATCAGATTCTGCCCATGCTCATTGAGTAACATCTTGACTAGACCTGATCTAACTTCAAAGTCTTCTTTATCCTGCAAAGGAAAGAAGTGTGTAAATGACTTATATAACATAGAGCACTGAGAAAATAAAGTATTAAGTAGCTATTTCCTTTTCGCAATGTAAACCCAAGAATTTGGCTAACTGTAAAAACATGTAGGGACATACAAATTTGTATTTTTCTCATTCTCAATTCTATCTATGTTCAATGAATATGCCTTTTTTTTTTTTACAATATATACATATTATATTCATATATAGACTTGAAAAAAAAATGCCTGCCACAAAATTCATTCTATAAAGACTGAAAATAGGGGCATAAAATTATCCTTTTTTTTTTGGTTTTTCTGACGGTTGTTTTAAAATCTAAATATTGATTATCATAAATACACCTACATCATAAATTCAATTTTCTTCAGCCATAAACAAAATCAAATCATAAGAGATAAACATGAAATTCAAAATAGAAGGAAAAACAGCTAGGTATCATCAGGGGTGATTAATATTAACTCCAGACACTTAACTTAAAATTTACCAATGTATCAAATTATCAGATTCATCCTATAACAAACTATAAATAATAAGATAATATCAGCACCTGTTTTCCACGAGAACACTGTATGAGGTCTATGAGAAACTTCATGACTGATCCATTAGCATCCTTGTGATCCAGAGAGCAGGCTGCAATGGCACAGCGCATGATTGGCTTGGCCATGGCACTCTGGAGGAAGGGCAATGGCGCCCGTTGAATGAATCTGTAGGCAAACCAAATGATTACACTTGCTCAGAATTGTAGACTACAGTGGCTTCAAATGAGCCGTAATACTAGCCATAATACAAAGTGTTAAAACATTTTTTTTCTAACTTACACTAGCAATGGCATTCAATGTTTGATAGACTTTCGGGATAAAAATGAAAAGTTTTAACTCAAAATGCAAACAGAAAGTGTGCCCTTTCCTTTCCAAGGCGAAATAATAATGTGTTTTCATTAGGATTGGTTTAACTTACTTCAAGGAGCTAAAAATGTTGAGTTATTAAAGTTTAATTAGTAGAGGCTTTTTATTCCATCCTTTAATCAGCAACTTACAAAAAGAAGAGAAACAAGAAGCACTCTGAGATTTCAAACAATACTTCTGAAGAATCCAGATTCATTATTTCTACAACTAAAATAAAAACTTGCCTCAAGCATAAACGGAAGAGGTCATCAACAGAATCCGGGTGGTTTCTCAATCCATTATGCTCTTCCAGTATCTTGAATGTAGGGCCACAGAAAGCCTGATAGAAACAAGAAGAAAAGTAAATTGTAATGTTCATTTATTCCTTTATAAAGCAATAGAAAATTGTATACTCAGGTTTGAAGAGAAATTGTCAAAATATAAGGCGAAATCTTCTAGTGTTATAAATTTTTAAAGCTCTTAGGAGTTTCGTGGTAAGACCAAGACAAGTCTTGGCTTCACATTAAAGAAAATAACTGATGGCAGTTGAGATAGTAATGGGTGGAGGCAGATTGTCAAGACATCATCAATTTGGGGAAGCAAACATCTCAACTGATGATAAAGACAGCTCACACAATGAGTTTTTATAACATTATACAGGTTGCTTCTTTTTACAAATAGAATGTATGATTAAGAATAAAAATATATTGATGACATTCAAGAATTTGTTTTAGAGTAAATCAAATAGGACATTACGTGAAGACATGACTTTTAAAAATAATTTTCAATGATAGTATAGTAGATAATAGCCAATAAAAATCATATATAAGTTCTTTCTCCACAACTGGAATACAAAAAAAAAATACATGAGTCAAGCAAATCCAAAGCTAAGGGTTTGACAATGACCTTGCTGCCATACACACCTGCAGCATGTCCAAAAGGCCAGGAACACAGCCAGACTCTGAGCCATACTCATCAACAAGAATGCTACCCAAGTAAAGAAAACATGAATGCTGATAAGTCTGATAGAGACCTACCATCTGCGGGGAAAAAGGAAGAAGTTCAAATTATTACAAGATTGTTTTTCAAATATTATATAATCCATTTTTTAAGAAAATTTTTCCTAGTTATTTCACAGCTTTTGTCTCTTAATGATTCAAGATTCTTTCTTTTAAATTGACCTAACTCTAAGACCACCTTAAGCACAAACGATTCTTAAGAAAATGAGAGAACTGCTCAAATTGTAACAAGATAATTTGAAGAATACTTGCACCAATGCAACATAATACAACACAGGAACAAAAAATTAATTACCTGAGTGACTAGAGGAGTAAGTAAGGTAGCTGAATTTTTGCCAAGACATCTGATGGCAAATCTGATGCAGCGACAGCACCGCTCAATTATTTTTACATCCGCCTGGTACTTTTCACAAGCTTGAGATAAGACAGGCCACACCTAAAAAAAAATATGTATGTTTATCATATGATATTAACTTTTAGTATCCGGCTCACCATATGGTGTGGCTCAAGGTCGTAGCCATAACAATCGCTTACCACAGGCTGTGGCGAATACATAAACCATAACCAAACCCAATCCAACATTTTTTTTTTTTATCAAAACCTTGTTTATCTTACAGAAGAGGTCAAGAGAAGAGTTATCAATTTCAGTGTCAGCAAACTTTCTTTACAAATCCGTAAAAATTTGGTTTTTGGGCTCCGTATACTAAGAGTTATAAAAACAAGATGGGTTGAGGGGAAAATCAATTGCTGAGAAAGTAAATAGAAAGAACACATGACAAATATGAAAAGGTAAAACTAACCTCAACAATGACGGGTTGGCAGGGATGTGTCTGACCATTTGTGACTGTTGGACTAGTGTACCTGTTGCAGGAAAGTCAAAATTATTTCTTTTGAAACATACCCTATGGGAATTCTTTATCACGAGGCTTAAATAGTAACAAGGGAAGGGAGAACACTTGAGTGCACTTTTAAACTAAGATTGAAATTAAATAAATAATATACATAACTCTGATACATGATAAAACACGCTGAAAAGGTTTAAAAATCTGACTTTCATAAGTAAACTATAAAAATAAAATAAAAATATCAATATGTGTATAAACTGTCAGTTTCACTTCTAAAAATAATAATTAAACTCAGTCAAAATTTAGCCTTTTCTTTTGCCTCCACAGATTTATGCAAATCATTTTTTCTAATTAATGATTTTTGCAATTATTTTATAAGACTTCATATGATCAAACAATAAATATTCAGGGCTGAAATATGCCTTCGATATCACCCACCACTGTGGTTCAGAGCAACTCACCGAAAAATTGTTGCAAGTCTGTCTAACCACATTGTAGGATCATTTGCAGAACCATGTTTAACAGGCCCACTCTCTTCTTGCAACAGCTGTGGATTAGTAGATGGTTTTTAAAACATGACATGCACACAATTTAAATTTAAAAAAGAAAAGACGAAAAGAAAAAGACTCAACTTGATTCTTCAAACACTTCAAACTTTATGTATTTCAATTCAATTCAAATCTGTAATCTTTCGATAGATTTCTTGATGTTGATTTAGATCAAGTAAAAATCTCACCCCAGTCAAGAGGTATGAAATAAGTTCTCTACAATAAAACCATCCCTATGAGCTTACCTTGTTGAGAGGTGCAATCTGGCATGCACACAACTGGCTGAGAGCTTCAGTGATGTTGTTGCTATTCAAACGTCCAAGTATTGTTGAGGTGCCTTTGAGACAAAAAATAAAGGAAACACTTCAAAGATCCAAAGGCAAAGGATTCTGAAGAGAGTGAATAGTATTTATGATGCACTTTTCCCCAAGGATTTGTGGGAGTCAAAAAGGACTTTGATTTTACTTAAATTCTGGATGTTATATCAAATGTCCAGGCAGTTAAAGCAGAGAAGAAGAAAAATCATTTATATTTTGAGAGCAATAAAACAACTACAAAACATAAGAAAATAAGAAAATAATATGCTTTACAAAGGTTTTTATATGAACAAACATAATAATTACTGACCTTTTAGCAGGCCAATGGAAGCATCCGCTGACAGATTGAATGTATCCATAGCCTTGACAATCTGCATCAGTCCATCAAAATGATTGATCATTTGACCCCGGCACTGAGTACAAAGGTTCTGCAAAGCATTGGCTGAGACAGAGGCTAGAGTTGGCTGCTGAAGTCCAGATAGAAGGCACTGAAGAATTGGATCTAAAAGAAGCAAAGAAGTCAAAACTATCAGTTAGATGGAGTTTCAATAATGCCCATAATTCATCATATTTTTAAAGATCAATTCAATCACTTTGGAAGGAAAAAAGGAACAGTCACACACATTCAAGTAAACCACCTAAATCTAGAATGCTGTTAATCAGGATTGTATTTAAAAAAAAAAATAAAAAAAATAAAAAAGAATTAAATAATTACATTGCAGGTGTAGTTCTAAACTGTGCTCTCAGGCATTGCATTCAAAGAAGCCCTAGATACTTAGATACAGAGACTGTTCTACTTCCTCCAAACCCAAGAAAATGTTTGGTTTTGAGTTGGTTTTATTTTAATTACATTGGATACAAATAAGATAGACCACAGTCAGACCAAAAAAAAGCTTGTGGTAAAACCTTAACCATTTTAACATTCATTTACATTTCTTTTGAAATAATTTTATCCCTTCAAAATTTCACTGCGACTCTCCTGAGATGATCCTCTGCAGATTTGTCTTCATAAGTAACATTTATGTACACATTAAATTGATCTTGGTCTCTTTATATCATGTTATTATTTTTCTGAACATAAAGGTAACCAAACAGTTTCGAAGCAAGCCTACATTTTAACAATGTTGATCCAATTTAATCACATTTAACCAAACAGGAGCTTTTACCCAATAATTGGCCATGGTTATCAATCCACTCTGCAAGTTCCCCAAGAAGCTGAATGCCAGTGTATCTTACAGCAATATGAGTAGATTCAGGCATGGCTAGAATAGCGTGGACAACTTGGGGAACTATTTCACTCTCCTCTCTGAAATAAAATGGGATTCCGAAGATAAAATTTTGGCTTTAGAAAACAAAGTCTTACAACCATTTTAAACAAATAAAAAGAGGTTTGAATTTCTTCCTAAAAGAGTTGAGTGCGGCTGTACAGTATGTTTATTGAAACAATAAGAGGCTATGGAAAAGAAGAAAAAAGAAGAAAAAAAAATACCTGAATATTCTTAGACCCCTGAAATAAACAGGTGCATAAAAGGCTTCCTAAAATAATTTTTTACTTAAGTATCAAAAAATAAACAAGACACTACAAACCATTGTTATAATACAATCAACCTCTTTATATAACTATTTCAACTTCAATACCTGAGCCCTGTGTTTGTACTTGTATCATCATATTTCTTGGTCCCAAGTTTGATATATCTAAAGAGTAAAAAATAGTTTGGCAGGAAATACAACTCTATACTTACGGCAGGATATTTTTGGCAACAGCAGACATAATGAATAGGGCAGACTCTGACACAGACCATGTAGGATTTTGTGGAGATTTCAAACTTTCAAACATCTGTGCAAAGAAAAGAAAAATAAGAATCAGGCCTGCCAACTTGAAAAAGCCCCATTTAGGTACTTCCATAGCAAAAATAGGTATTTTTCAGGAAAAATAGGTACAAACGCAGTTTTTCTCCATTAGTTGGGTCAGTGTTAATCATGATAAATGTACTCAGTGTGTGTGTATAGGGAGTCTATACACATTATAGATGTATAGTGTTCCTGCCTCAATATTGCTATACACAAAAACAAGACCAAAAAAAAAAAAAAAACTATTGTCGATTATATAAATACGTTGGTGGTAATTTTGTGGTCCCATGGGTCTTTTAAATTCTTACCCAATATAGCAAAATTGATTAACTACACTTTTCTAAAAAATCCATTTTGACAAAATAATGGCTCTGTGCACTGTATAGCAAATATAAAAACTAAATGTGTATTGAACATTCCTCTTCTGAAACTTTTCAAGCAGATGAGGAAGCAGAACAGAGACAGGCAGAGACACAGAGAGAGAGAGAGAGAGAGAGAGAGAGAGAGAGAGACACACACACAGATAAGTTAAAAAGCCAAGAGAGGGAGACAGAGAGATAGAGCGAAGAGAGGAAGAAAGAAGAACGAGAGAGAGAGAAAAAAAGAGAAGGAGGAGATCGAGAGTGAGAAAAAGAGAGAGAGAGACAGAGGGGCAAAACGGAGGCAAAAAGTCTGAGTTTTTGTCGTTTCTTTGGAAAGAAACACAATAGCAAAATTTGGCCTGAAACACTATTATAAATTAGGTCTTTAGTGCGAATAGACTCAGCCTTTGTAATCCCGTCACCACATGGGAGTGATGTTCGTACTTTTTCCAGTTCGCTTAAATTGTTTTTCTCGTTTCCGTAAGTCAATTCATGACTGAACTGAGATATACGGAGAACTTTGACGGACCTTGACGGAACTCGGGCGGTGATTTTTTTTTTTTTACGGAACTTTGACGGACGATTATTTTTTTTACGGAATTCCGTAAATTTACGGAAAATTGGCATCACTGTACATGGAAATAAGGCCAGGCACCGAGGATTGAATGTGAAGAATGAAAGATCTGTATTAATTGGACGAATAAAAGATAACTAGTTTTTCATTTCTTATTTCTCTCGCGGAAGATTCATATACGGGAAGTTGTAAATAAGGACGAAGGTCAATGGCTGGATATTAAGACGGTACTAATCGCATGAATAAACGATGGATCTACGTTACTTGTTTGTTAACGCATATTCAGCTCATAATAGCGCAAATCAGAATCATTAGTTGCTAGAAATGACTGCTAGTGTCATTGACAGGAACTGTAAGTCGAGATAGAGAGATTGGTAGGATTCGAACGAATGAACGCAAGAGAAAACATCTAGTTGGGACTGATCGGTATCGATTAAGTTGTTGACTAACCCAATCTCGATAGTACTGTATAACAAGTATAGAAGAAAAAGAAAAAAAAAAGAAAAATATCACCTACCGGTATCTATAAAATAAATTTTCATGTAATAGACTAGGTGCGGATCATGAGCTTTTTGCCGCCGCGGAAACGGGCTAGGCTTGGGTCTCTTGATGAGCGGCGAAAAGAGACAGATATTGAAAAAAATAAAATCGGCGATCGCGCTGCTATGCTGAATATCTTCAGTTTAAAAAATCTATACAGTTCTTTGGAAATCAGGAAATCAGGATTGACGGCGAAAATCGGTACATACCAATCAAATTGGTACAAGTAGGCAGGTCTGCAGAATATTCGTTCACTGATACAGTCTTAATTTTAATAACAACATGCTAATGTCAGGGTCATTTTGAGGAGGAGGGGAGTATTTTGCCTTCAAACTCACCTGTACAAAACATGAAGAGGATCCAGCTATAAACACAACATCTTTGATTAGCTCTGAAACACGCGCTCTAAATTCTCCAAACTCACTGTTCTCGTCAGGAATACCCTCCTGTTGAAAACAAAATTATCACAGAAATAAGAGGAAGAGTCAAGGATTACACTGAGAGTAAAAACAGAATGCTAATTTATTCTACTGATCAACTTCATTAAGCAGCATACTTAAAGAAAGGCATTTGACATCAATTGATTAAAATTGGACCAATCAAGCTTTTCGTACTTGTGCAGAGATAAAATCTGAAGACGGTTCCTGGTGATAGTAGAAATCACAATTTTGTTTTTCACAATTATTAAGATTAAACTTAGTTTCTTAATATTCTTTTCCAACTTACATGATCTTCATCCATCTGGCAGTGTTGGCACAGTGACAAGACTAAATTTTGTATGTATGGTTTAAACATATCTGTCAGCGCCTGAATATTCCGCCTATACAATTCCTCTGACAGTCGATACCAGAAGTTGAAAGTAATCTCACACACCTGAGGACCAATAAATTATGACATTGCTGGGTATCACAATCGCAAAAAACTTTGTGTCATTTAGTCTCCCATTTGCTTGAATCCTGATTGTTATTCTTTTAGTTTTGTTTCTTTTTATTATTCTCTTTAATCAAAACAGGCATGTATTGTCAAATACTGTAAGATATTAATATTATGGTGCAAAATGACGCTTTGAAAAAAAAATGTTAAATCAAGAACTAATGGATACTTATAACTTAATTCCAAGTATTTTATTGATGTCAATCTCTGTGAAGGTTCTACTGAAATATGAGAAAGCTACCTCATAGAGATGGTGACCAGCACACAAAAGCAGAAGATCCAATAACTGAAAGGTACCAAGGCCCTGTCAATAAGATAAAAATTGCTTGGTTTAGGTTTGATAATGATATGTCAAAAAAGAATTTTTTAGGAATGACAAAACATGCACATACACACAAAAAAATACAATAGCAGACTGCATGCGACTTAATACTTATAGTTTTACAAGTATATTTAATCACCTTTGACACCAGACTTTAAAACATTCAGAATAGATTTTCTCTTTCTTAGAATATATTTAATCACTGTAGATTCCCTTTGTTTTCCTGTCTTAGTGAGGGTTAACACAATATTTTTTTTATTTTCCAATGGCCACCCCTCTCAGGATCCAATAAAAATATTCAGCTGTCTAGGGATAAAATTACCTCATTTGGTGTATTTATTATAATGTCGAAGAGAGATTCGCTAAGTTCTGTAAACACACGAGAGTAGTTCAGGCACCTGAGAAAGATAGATATTACATTTAAACATTGAGAAACAAAAAAGAACCATTAAGAAAATCTTAACAACGTAATTCCCAAGTAAAATTATATTCATGTAAACTTTATAACAGACATATATTTTACACAAAAAAAACCTATAGAAAATGCAACTTCAAAATTATCTTGCATAAAATGTGTCCTTTAAACTTCAAATCCCATAAAGACATGTTAACTGTAGCATTGCATACCATAACAAGCAGAACTTTCTCAGCATATCATTTCACACTTTCTGTCACTTTCATGCTAGTGCAGTGATTCATTTTTATTTCATTTACTGAAAAATCCACAATTTGATGAAGGTGAAATGTTTGAGTTGAGTTTATTTATTTATTAACAACCATACCAGGATTCCTGTCTCAGCCAGTCACATTATACTGACACTGACACTGACATAACCAGTTGAGGACAAAAATTGCACGATTCATGAGTTTTTAAATAATTTTGATTGTGCTAACTAAAGCTTTTTCATTTGTGCATGTTTCAATGTAAAAAATGAGTTCTCTTTGCTGTCAAAATAGATTCAAATTGGGAGTTTGTTTGTTTACAATTGAATGCATGAATAATAAAATACTTATGATTTTAATAATTTACTTGTCAGATTCTTCATCTTTGTCAGCTTGATGGTAGGCAGGGACTAGAGTCATTACACCCTGAAACAATCTCTGAGCCAATTCGCCATATTGTTCTAGATCCTGGTGATATTAAAATAAATTCAAAGTATAATGGGTTGGATATATGCTTTCAATACAAATTTTGGGTAGATAGGCCAATAAAATCTAAAAGATTAACCCTTAAAACATA
Organism: Elysia chlorotica; assembly: GCA_003991915.1. Taxonomy (NCBI): domain Eukaryota; kingdom Metazoa; phylum Mollusca; class Gastropoda; family Plakobranchidae; genus Elysia; species Elysia chlorotica. Next base: position 171,051 of record RQTK01000001.1, on the reverse strand, counting down.
AATTCAACAGCTTGTCTCTCTTCACATATTCTCAACCATCAAAGATCTTATTAACACTTAAAACTAAAATTATATTATTCAATAAAAGCAGGAAACTGATTTCATTACAAATTCTAGTTTAAGGTGGACAAAAAAGCAAATTTAAATGATTAAAACTTTTGAAGCATGAATGGCATTTTAAACGTGTCTCCGTTAATTTACAAACAACTATCACAAGTATCAATCTTTACTATGGGTGTCCATTTTCATGAATAATAAAACCACAACCCTTTTTTTTTTTGTTTAAGTCAAACTGCTTCCTATTCAATAATTTAAAACAGACCATTTTATGATAAATGAAAAGAGTCACTGAACAAAAAACATGTTTTGTAAATTCTTATTCTTTACCTCTGCAGTGTACAGGGCCGAACATATACAATCAGTTGCAGCCTCATGCAAGAATGCTGGGCAGTGGACATCCGCCTAAAAAGGCCAATTCAAACATATTACCATAAAAAGTCAATGAAAGTGAAAGAAAACAGAAGGAACAAAAACAAAAACAGTATGATATATGTAAAACAAAACAAAAACATACTTATTTACATATTAAAAGTATTCAAACAATCAAATTTTATTTGTTGTGCAAAAAAAAAAAGCTACCATGAAATTTAAAAACTTAAAAGACAGTAACACTCTTGACAAATGAGACAGAAAAGTTGAGATTTGAACATGTTCAATATTTTTTGTAAGGCGCATTGACTCTCTTTTGGCAAGCTTACTCCCCACTAAGTTGCAAGTCTAGCTGGAAAGCCTTATTCACAATAAATGTTTCCCAAACTTTCAATTACTCAAAAAGTGTGAAAGCTGCAGAAAAAAATATTGGTATCAATGGAAACTAGATAACATGCAGTTTCCATTGATATTTTAAATAGGTATGTCAGATTGCTTTTTGTATGTTTCTTTTCAATTCACGGCGAAGAACTACACAACTTTTAGTTCACTGTTCACCTGTCAAGCTGCCCAGCAAACACCCATCAATGACACCTAATGAATTCTACGCAGTGACTCTCAAGAATGTAATGTTTTCAGGGGATACTATTTGGAAAAGCATGTCTATATTTCCGTGTACTGTTCCGCGGCCAGCTCTGCCTCATCTATGTTAGCTTGTGTGACCAGACGCATATGAGACAGGGCTAAATGGACCTTCCAAAGGTATTCATTGAGTTTACCGTATAAAAATTTTAAGCCTGTTCTATTGTTTGATCTTGCAAATTCAAATCAAATCAAATTCAAATTTATTCAGTCAATGTGTGTTACATCGAAAATATATAATGTTGAATGTGACATCTTCAAAAGAAATTACATTACAATAATAGTGAGACACCACAATGAACACCAATAGAATTACACACAGACCACGCTTTAAAACCAGTTACATTATCTTTACGAGTAATCACCAGTTTGATCTTGCTTTTTGGCAACAGTGTAGATTATTTCTTTTGTTAATCCTTTGTATACATTTCCAGAAACATGACAATGGCAGCGGTTGCCAATAAATTTGCCACCATGACAGCCTTGTTTTACTATGTTGTGCTGTCTGATACTGACTGTAGATCTTTCATAACTGGTCCTTTGGTTTTATTTCTGTGCACATATATATATATATTTCGCACCTTTTTTTTACTCCAAAAGAATTTTTTTAACTTTCTGTTTAGCCCCTTCATCACAGAAAAAGATGCAAGTTTTTGTATAGTTATTCTTTATAAAAGGCATAGCTTCTTCCCAACATTGCCCTTTTTTTTTTGGGGGGGGGGGACAATAAAGTTACATAATTCCTTCACCAAAGTACAAAAAAAACAACCATATATTTACTAAAACCACACAATAGACTCATGTAAGTAAATTTCATGAACGTGTTGTTCGCACAGAAAACGTCTGTGCTAACCTTTTTAACGAAAATGGCAGCAAGCAATTTTAGCTGTATACTGTCGAATACATATTTTTTCAACCATAATATGGACTTGGGAGGTCAAGTAAGTACTAAATATGTATTAAACTGGTTGGCAGCTATGCACAACTGATCTAAAAATAAAAGGTAAAATAGACTTTCCAATTCAATGCAGAAGATTACAAATGCTGAATACCCTAGAAACAATTTCTATTCCGTGAAAGATGGCTGGAGGTGTATATAGATGCTATTTTTTAAATTATGGTGACATAAAGAGCCTCCATTGTTGTCATAAAAATAGCAGTATTGATCAACAGAGCATCCGTTTATGTGACTGACCTTGACCTATCAATAATTGGATCATACATTGATCCTGAGTCAAAAGACTTAATTTCTCAATTGCACAAGAATCCTATAAATGCTCTCACAATTTCTAGTAACATCTGTCAATGCTCTGGGAACAACATCTTATATTTAGAAAAAAAAAGGGAAGACAACTTGAGCTAAGATCAATGTATCATAAACTTCTAAACTTTATTGCACCTGTTAACTCAAAGAAGTGTTAGCATCATAGCACATACCAATGCCTGGAAAGGATAGTTCATAAGCTGTGTGGAGAGGAGGACTTGCTGAGGGATGGCACTAACTGAGAACCAGCTGCCCATAACTTTGTAGGTCTTGCTCCGAACCCTCTGATCTCTCTCCTCGTCCCCTGAGGTTGTGGCATTCTGAAAAAAAAAAAAAAAAACATGGATATCACACTACTCTCATACTCTGAACTCATGAGCTAGCTGTAGCTCCTCTGAGTGAGGGAGTTTATCTATGGCCAACATCAGCAGCAAGGCTGTATCGTGAATAGCTTCCAAGACTAACATCTGACAGTTTTGTGGGCTGTCACACAGAGTAAGTGCCGGGATAGTTGTAGTAGTTGAGATAGTTCAACATTCAAACGTCAGCACTATATAGACTATATTGTAAATGGGCCCCAAGACTGACGTCTGACAGTTTTATGTGCTGCCAGGGCGGCGATACCATGCCTCCTGTCTTAGCTGATCATATTGTACTGACTCCTACCCTACCAGTAAAGGAAGAAATCAGACATGTGCATTATCTCTGATCATGTTCTTTACACGCAGGACATCATGATTGTGAGTTCAATGCTCTACCATTTGCGCCACTTAACTCCCTTAAAATCTGATAAAGGCATTGGTATAGTAACCTTTTAACACCTTCTCAACCACTAAAATAATATTACTTTAAACTAAAACTTTATTATTCCTCACAATAGCAACATTTCTAATCAATGGTTTTTAAACTTTTCAAATTTAGAATGAATCAAACACTAAATTGAGATAAAGGGCAATAAAGAGAGAGATGCAATTGACTATATAATCAGTAGTCTGTAATCTTAACATTTGTTGTTAGCTTTGAAGCATAAAAATAAAGTATTGTAGTGCAAGCTCACCAGGTGTGTCAGCATTTGGATCACAACTGGACTGGCTGCTATCAACTCATCTGTTATTTCTTTCCGTCGATTTGCCCCCAAGCGTAATGAACTGCTATTTATCTAAAAGAAATCCAAATTGATAAGAGGGTTTGATAAGAGATCTTGTCTAGGAATCTTGCCATAATATCAAAGTATCAAAGTATAATAAACTGGAGAGGGTAGTGGGGATTTTTCTATTTTATCAAGCTCCTTTTTAATCAACTTATATCCCTATTAACTTGGTATTTTTATACAATATATATCTAGGTGTAATAATGGTGTTGAACTGTTCCCTAACAAGCTTGATTGAATTTTTAAATAAATGTATTTTATCAATTACATATAACTTTCCAAATAAACATTCACCATTCCCATAAGCTCATTCTCTCTATATATATATATGTATATATATTGTCTAAAATAAATTTGTGAGATCGCAATCACACCTCTTCAGGAAGCACTGTTAGCAGTTCCAGCAAAAATCCTGTGTGTTCTTTACTGAATCTGAAGAAAGAGACAATGACCAAATGTTTAGAAAAATGCTCTATTCGTTTTAAAAACTTACCACCATTAATTTTCAGAGCAACTTGTAAAAAAAGTCTAAATATGCGAGATGTGATATCTTGGAAAAGCTCGTTGATTGTTTCTTGAGTTCTGCCATAAACTCTAGGCTTATGAAGACCAAACCGCACAAAGTAACAGGGATTTTTTTTCACGAAAAATAAACACAGTGTCATGGCAAACTGTCCGACATTTTAAGAAAAAAGTGTTTTCCGGACATTACACTCAGATAGAAAGATTTCCGGAAATTTCTGGAAAAGTGACATCCCTGCATGAAGGACTAAGAGAGGGGCATTTGTTATTTTAACTAAAAACATTACTTCAAGCCTCAAAATATCATTTTGCTAGACTGCACAAAAAAGTGGCTGTTAAAACAAGATGAATGTAATTCCAATAAGCATATCTTACTTAGTTTTACCAGACAGAGGGACAAAAAAGTGGTTATGGCATATCTCCATTAAAGCACATAAGCATTAATACATATCAAGGTATTGTTATTTATTTAGCCACTTACTTCTCTACTAATTCTAAAACTGCTGACTTCCACGTAGCCATTTGAAGGGCTAGATCAGCCAAAGCTAGGGACAACTGGAAGAAAAAAACGTGATAAGCAACTTAAAAACAAACATTAAGAAAATGTTTAAATTACAGTTAAAATGCTAATAAATTTCATACGATCATAAAGTTTGTACTAAATAATCCTTTAATTTTGTACACTCTTTTAGAGCCTGTCTAATATCAGAGAGGGAAGAACATGAAATTTCTGCTTTACTTCATAGAAATTAATTAGCGAAAAAATCAGGGAAAAATGGATCATATATAATTGTAGCTTTCTTACATTGTAAGTACCATCCAAAACCTCTTTTGAGCATGGGACTAACTTTACTTTAATTTGTTTATGAAATCGTTTTAAGCCACTGTTACAACAACAAAATTCCTTAGCCACTGTTAAAGCATTAAATATTTTGATTAGGAACCCCTTGCATTCAAAATTACTGACTCTACGCCAGGTTGATAATCTTGGTTAGGTAGCTCAGCAAAAGATCCTGACTGCATTTTGCTTAAACGATTATAGTGTTGCTTCATATAAAAGTTGGCTTTTTATATTTCTTATAAAGATTCTTTACCTGTGTGACAATGACTGGTGGTGTTCCTGGTGCAATTTTTGAAGCATGCTCAATCAATGAGTCACGAAGTGACTGAAGGAGAGTAGAGAAAAAAAAAGGTCAAATTCTGACAAGAGTAACATGGTGAAAATTTTATCAGGATTTCTGATTTTCACCTTTTTTGTGTGTGTTAGAACTGAGATAAGATTCAAAAAAATTAACTTAAATTACTTAAAGAGAAACTGGATGCAAACCAATCTTAACGCTTCCATTACCAAGCATTATACAGCTACTTATTACATGTCACCCAATGATTATAATTATGATGATTAATTCCCTGAAACTCACCCAATACTGTTTGTTTTTCACCTTGAACTTTCAATCTGGATAAATTATCTTCTAATGAACCGATCTTGTTGAAATAAAGAGCAAAACAAATTAACCAATTCGCTGCCTTTCTAGCATTTGTGCGGTATGTGCATAGAGCAACACTAACTGTATTACTTGGTTATAGTGACTTCCTCTCAAATGGAAAATATACTTGGATGGGTACAGGGTATGTTTAACTGTGTGAGAAATATATGCGAATGGTAATGAGGGTAGACAGAAAAATGCAAATATTTATATGTTACGTTACTTAATTTTATTGCTTATTCAAAAAATGTATGCATTAATGTGAAATCTTAATCTTTATTCATTTGAAAATTCACTAATAATAATATTTAACTTATGCATTTATAAATGTACCTGGTGTGAATCTTGTGGCAGTTCATGAAAAGCATACTGAATCTGTAAAGAAAACAAAATTTTAATCTTGAAAATATTTCCAATTTCTTACCTTTTGTGAGAATTAATTATTAAAAAAGGTAGAAATGTATCCAAGACTTTTCAATTTGAAACCTTAAATCGCAGCTAAGATACAGCTGAAATATATTTCCCCAGCTTTCCCAAAACTTAATCATTTGTTGGGATGATACTTCCAAAATTCTTTTTTTTTTTTTTGCTTTTTCAGGTTAAAAAAATTAACATCACAACAACCATCCCATCATTAAATTGTATTGTAACCAATATGATAAAAGTATAAAGTAAGAGTTGTTTCTTGCTTCAGCAGAAGAAAAAAACAAAACACTTAGAGAGAACCCTCATAGTTTTAGCACCAGATCTAATTTATAAATATTTCAGTTCATATACTACTAATGGTGAAACTTACAAACAAAAAAGTAAAAAAAAAATATATATATGAAAAAACTCACTTTAGTTCTCATTGTTTGGGCAGCAAAATAACAAGACTCCAAACTCTGATTCAATCGAAGCAACTGATCAGCAATTTGCCATGCAAATACCTTTGATGAAAATAGAAAAATGGTAGAAAAGGTCAGATTTGACTCTAAACACTCAGATATTCTTGTTAATAATTGAAACTGTATGTACATGTATATATATACTGAAATAATCTTTTTTTTAATGCCTAATAATAAGACATTTAATCCTAATTTAGGCTCTTCTTACTTTATAATGTGCATGCTCTTAAAGTCCTAATAATCCATCTAAAAAAATAAAAATAAATAAATAAATAATAAATAATAATAATAATAATAATGTCTATATAGAGTGCCATATCCAACCAACTCCGCTCATGGCGCTTTTTCATGTGCATTGAGATTTTCTTAAAACATGGTGGGGATTGTAGTCAGCTGAGGTCTAAAAATAGATGTGTAGATAGTCGTTCTTGCCTTGTGCATTCTTTGATCGATACTAATGACTAACGCTTATTTGTTGTCATTTATTGAGTTCTAATTCGCACGTCAGCCTGAAATGTAACACTTGGTAGAATACAACATTTTGTTTTATAAAATTTCCTAGATTTATTTGTAATTGAAAATTTTGATTTCAGAGGAGAATCACTATGGCCGAGTTCCAGGGACCACGAGGCCCCGGCGCAGCTCTGGTTGTGGGTTCAGGGGGACAAAGGCCACCAATGCTAACAAATTTTGATGGTTTTAAAGGCCATTTCTTGGGCTAAGCTGAACAGAAATTGAGAATACAGAAATCCATAAACTACAGTAAATTAAATTGTAATAATGTTATTAAAGATTAGAAAAGAAAACAAATCATACAATGACAGACATAATGGTAAAACAATAATATAAGGAATAAATATATTAATGTGGGAAAGAAAAAGATAGAAAATTTGATGAATAAAATACAACCAAAAAAGATGTAAAAACATATAAATAAAAGATAAGAAAGAGAAAGAAGATTATCTCTTGCTGAAAAAAGTAAAGACTGCTGCTTCTTTTTCTTTGCTGGGTTCTTTTCTTGTTGCAGCTGTCAGACAGGTCCTCTACAGATTTTCAGCCATCAGCTTATACTTGACTGATTGGTAGACAGCCAATGTATGAATATTGATATTAGTGTTTTTCTTGTCAACTACATCTCCAATCAGGCTGAAAGATCCTTCAATCACATGACTATGGAAGCATGATATTGCGGCCTTGGCCAGTTTGCAAAAATTGGGGCATGCATCAAGATGACGCCATCACTGGTTGATGACATCCTTTTCTATTTATAAACTGAGGAAGGCCTGTGTCTCTTTGGAACCTCCTATTTCCAAAGAAAGAACACCCTTGGCAATATCTTGGGTAGTTGGGACAAGCATGACAAGGCATGAGGAGACACAGTGATGCCAACTGGAGCATTAATTTTTTACTGAACCTTTTGCGTAAAGCTGCATAGCATACTGAATTCTGATCTTCCAACTTCTTTTTTTTATATTGAAAATCCTGGTATCCCTGGAGACATTCTGATTCCAGGATCCAGAAAGCAAGTGATAACCTGAGGAAAGGCTAGTCTAGGCCTATAGTAGACAAACAGCAGGAGACCACTCTCACAAGTCTGTTCGTAAAAAAAAAAAAAAAATCTTTTTTGTTCCATGGTTTCAGAAAAACTTTCTTTTTTAATGGCAAAATTGGTTTCCGTGGAAAAGCAAGGAACAAAAAAACTGTTTCCGCTGAAAATTCCAAGCTTTTCCACAGTATTTGTACTATACTAGATCTATATCAGAATACAACTAGACGTGCCCATTGTAGTATCATTGCCAAATGCAGTGGTCTTCACCTAAAAAACCAACCCATTGTGAGAAGAGAAAGGTTTTACATTCTTTGGGGTTGATAAATAACCGACAAAGAAACCAGAAACAAAAAAATCCCATCAAGTGAAATCACTGCTTTTACTTAAGTTCACAAACTGCTAGCTAGACCTAGATCTAAATCAAAAGTTATCAGAATAGCTCAACCTAGCAAAATTATTGAAGAAAAACTATTTATAAATCCTATCTTAGTATAGTAGGTATAAATTAGAAATCTAGCTGTGTTTTATAAAATTACACTGTAACCTGTAGGCTTAGATCGAATGTAGCCGAAGCAGCAGTAAAAAGTGTATGTGTGTCCTGGCCCAGATTAAGTGAAAACCGATGCATATATTTGTACACTTAATATTTAAGTCATATAGATCTACACATGGACTATCAGATACGTGTGAACACTCTTGCAACTATGCAAAAAACAGACATTGACTCTAATGATATAGCACTGATATCGCATTTATACTGGACGCAGAAGACTAAGATCAGAATTGGAAATGAGCTGTCTAATGATGTTGATATAAAGAAAGGAGTTAGACAAGGCTGTGTGTTATCTCCATCGCTTTTTAATCTATACACAGAGTACATATTCCGGGAGATTGATACAGTACCAGGTCTGAAAATAAATGGTGAAAATATAAATAACCTTAGGTATGCAGATGACACAGTACTCTTAGCAGAATCTCAAAATGAATTACAAAACCTAGTCACCATCATAGAAGAGCACAGTGGAAAGTATGGGCTACTTATGAATGTGAATATTATTATTATTATTATAATGAATGTGAAGAAGACCAAGGTTATGGTTATATCCAAGAAAGAGCCACCTAAAGCAGAAATAAAGGTTAAAGGCAAGTCCATTGAGCAGATTGACCAGTTTGTTTATTTGGGCCAGTTAATAACAACAGATGGTAGGTCTGATTCAGAAATAAAGAGACGCATCACCATCGCCAAAAATGCCTTCTCAAAATACTCACAAATACTGACCAACAAAAGAGTGAGTTTGCCAACCAGACTGAGAACAATGGAATGTTTTGTGTGGTCACCGTTCTTATATGCAAGTGAAACATGGACATTAAATAAGTCTATAGAGCAGAGAATAGATGCCATGGAATGAGTTTAATTTAATTGCATGCGTGGCCGGCGTTTCTATGTGTACTAGTTTACATTTGGCATTCTGGTTCGTACATGCTTGGGCAGTTCTTCCACAATTTGTCCAGGCGACTTTTGAAAGCATTAACTGTTGGTGCTGTCATCACTTCTTCTGTGAGGTTGTTCCATTCATCTATTACTCTGTGTGAGAAGAAGTTTGCTCTGAGATCGAGGCTGTATCTATCTTTTCGTAACTTCAAAGAATGGCCTCGTAGTTCTCTGCCGCTGGCCAAGTGTAGCTGAAGTGAATGGACTTGGCTCAAATTTGTTTTAAAAACTCACTGTAGATTTCTTTGGATCTAGATCTAATCAAGACCAACATCTAGATGTAGATTTAGATTGAAATCTTATTGATGCTAAAGGGTTCTTCTATGCCAATGCAATGGCAGTTTTGTGTATTACATTACTAGGCTACTTACCGACTTTTGAAGTTCTCCAAGCCATACTGATGCTTTTTCTTTGCCAGATACGTCCGGATTGTTGTAAAGAGCCTGCACCGCTTGAACAACGGTTTCTAGTGAAGGCGCTGTTTCCATTGAAAAAGACATTTTAGACGCAAAGGCTCTAGCCTACTGCGACCAAAACATTGAACATAAAAGAGTTGAAGACTTCACACCGGCCAAACTCAGTAAGACTAACCGGAAGTGAAGCATATGGAATCGAGAGATAATAATCAGAAGTGTGTATTTTTTATGCAGTGGTGGCATCGTACGTTACCGACTTACTCTGTCAATATTTCTAAAGGTGGGGGTGAGGGGTGGCAAGAAGACATAGTGGTGGAGCATTGGGTTCCCTTTCAATAGGCTTCCCGTTCGATACCACAATCTATCCAAATTTATTTGTCGGACTTCGTTTACAACTGATTGGTGTCAGTACACTGATAAAGGAGTCTTAGTATCCTTGCAGTGCCTCGCATGTTGCAGTGCGAAAAATTGTCAAACTTAAGTCTGAGCACACATCTCATGATCCTCTATCTGAACCTAGGAGATGTTAAACTATATGAGTTTCTTTCCGGTAAAGAATTTAGACCATACCATTCCCGCAATTGAGGGGCGCGGTGGCCCTGAGGTAGAACATCGGCTTCCAACGCATTGGTTCGGGTTGGAGCCCTGGCGATTTTGCTCCCTTCTGGTTGGGTCGATGTCAGTTTAATGTGAACAATTGAGACAGGAGTCGTGGCATCCCTGTCTTGTCTCATGTGTGGCAGGACATAAAATTGTCAGACGTCAGTCTTGGGGCCCGTCCACAATGATTATAGTCTACATAATGCTAATGTTGGGCGTTAAAACCAACTCAACATTGTCACGAAAGGTTCTGTTAGTGGCGTTCTGGATTGGTGGGTGGGAAATCCGAGGTACAATCCCAACTGGCGCCTACATATAAAGAGGATGTATTAGAAACTGAAGAAAAATTACCTCCCATGCAAGCCATTATGTGATTTTTCAAATCTTTTCGTCTTCCGTTCTATATGTCGGTCCGGGGCATCAGGCGTTATTTACAGAAGACGAATTAGTGAGGCGAAGACAGAACACGGTAGATTTCCGAGCATTTTAATCTATAATATAATAATTAATATATTTAGTCCTTCTTGTGGGTTTTTTTTTTTGTTGCATTGTTAGTTTTTTTTTGGGTCGTCTCTCTCTCTCTCTCTCTCTCTCTCTCTCTCTCTCTGTAATGTATATTACATGTGTATATATAATTTTTTTGGTCATTTTCTAACAATGTAGCATGATTTCCATCGTCACCCAAAACTGCTTCTCTCACTCAGTCACTGGATGAGATAGCGCAAGAGTGGAGGACTGATCTAATCAGTCGAGCACATAATCGCGCAAAATTTACTTGTTTGATATTGTTCCCCTCTGGTTGGGTCGGTGTTTGTTTGTGATGAGTTTGTTTTTACGTTACGTCAGCACAGTAACGGCTACATGTATATTGATGCCATGATGTCCTAAGACAGTTAATACATTATAGTTATACGTGTAGCGACGGCGAATCATTTATCTCTGAGTGGTAAAAGCATACAAATTGTGCATAAAAAGGTAGGTTAAAAGTAAAGGATATTATACAGTAGTTAAAAAGATCCATGTGTAGTATTATCACAGTTAAATTTTATTTAAGAAAATATGCTCTCTAGTGGGCTTGGAAGATTTCTTCCCGGTAAAAAAGCGGAGTCAACTAGAAGGTGACTCCCTGCTGTTGCTCGAAAGTGTCAGAGACGATGTAACCTTTACTTGGAACTGTCGATTAGCTATGGCATTTTTAATGAATATGGGTAGGTTGCCCTCGAACCCCACATTTTTAAGATTGTACATATGCCATACTTCCAGGTTGCATTTTCTAGGTCAAAGAAGACAGCGATCATGTGTTGATTATTGATAAAAGCCTCTCTAATAAATGTTTCAAGGCGGATCAAGTGATCCGTAGTACATTTTTTTGCTCTAAATCCATACTGGAAGTTGGATAAGAGATGATTAACTTTTAAATGCCAAGATTGTCGTTTGGCTACCATTCTTATGTAAAGTTTAAAGAGGTAGCTTGTTGAAGCTTTTCCAGGTTTTGGAATGGGGATAACTGTCTTGGCGAGATGACTCCGGAAAATTATGTGACGCCCAAATTTCGTTAAACAGTTGTAATAGAATTTGATGAGATTAAATAGGGAGATTTTTGATAATTTTATTGTGCAGGAGATCTGAGCCTGCGGCCGTCTCCTTCAGAAATTTTAGGCAGGAGTATACAGTATTTCGTTTAGGGAGAATGGTTTATTGTAGTCTTTAGAGCAGACTGGGGAGAAGTCAACCGGCTTCTCCTCAGACTGCTTTTTAAAGTTTCGAAATGTTGTGAACTTGTGGTGGTATGAGGAGTTCCGCGAAAATACAGCGTCTAGTGCGTTTGCAATTGTACGTTCCCCCTCCACACACGATCAGTCAGTATCCCTCAGGTGCTTCACTACAGGAGGGACAACACAGACAGACACAATGAAAGTTTGAAATAGAGGATTAATTAAACCTTGAAATGAATATTAAGAAAAAAAAAATCAAAGATGAAATAGTAAGATGATGCTAAATTAAACGTTTCATTACTGCAGCTCGACTACTGTACTTGTGCAAGTGACCAGTCAGAAGATAACATGTTTGCTTTGTAAATTTCTTGCATTTATAAAAAAAAAAATCTTCATACTAAAATATTTAGCTATCATAAAAAGTAAAACGCCAATTTCAACACTAAGATACATACATGCATACTTTCTAGAGGTGCAATTCAATTATGTACATGGCATTAAGTTACAATTATTCTCTTTTATGTCCACGTTCCTGAATGAGATCAAACTTGCCATATAATTGCCAGCACACTTTCATTTTTTCCATTTTTTTTTGGTTAGTTTTTCTCCATAGAAGAGTTGGGTTGCTCTTAGTTTTTAGGTTTGTTTACCTCAGTCTCTATATTTATACACACTTAAAACCACACTCTCAAATGAGAAATAACCCTCTACTTAAGAGAGGTAATCGAATATATACATACATATATATTGCACAAGTCGCTGATAAATATTCGGGCTAGAGCACTCTAATCCCCTTTTTCATTTAAAAAAAAGGATTGTCTCTTTATTTGAATATATTAACAATTAAACATCTATAAATAAACAAAATTGCATTTATTTAATTCAATCCTTTTTTCCCTCAGAAAAGAAGTTGATACAAACAATATCAAATTGATTTAAGATCATAAAATCTAAAATTTATTGTGAAACCATAGGAAAGATAAAACATACAACATGAGCTTATTTGAATAGTTTGAAATAAAACTATAAGGGTAAAACCATCTAAATAGTTTCAATTGAAATGAAAGAGAGAGAGAGAGAGAGAGAGAGAGAGAGAGAGAGAGAGAGAGAGAGAGAGAGAGAATGAGAGAGATGGAGACAGAGAGTGAGAGAGAGAAAGAGAGAGAGAAAATTGGTTTACTTTTACGGATTTAGCACCACAAATCATATTTTTTTTAAACAGTTAGGCAGGTGCAATGAGTTTTTCAACCAGCAAATGTAAAAATACATTCACACATCAAATGATCAACAAAGTTTACAAAAAACATGTAAAAACTGAATGCATTACATGTCAATACATGTGAAGACGCACATTTGTTGTTAAAACTGTCGAAATTGAACAATAATGAAAAATCTTCTCCAAGAAGGCATACATACTTCAACAGACATTGATACTAGTACTATCCATTTAACTCTATTATGGTAGAGAAAGCTTTATCTAAATCTTAAAATCAAGACTTGCTAGATGAACAATTCCAGTAAAGACACTTTTAATACACTAAACATCTTAATTTAAACGAATAAGTATCATCATCACAAAAGACATATTTTTTAGATACGGAGGATACTTTGGATCCAACAAAATAAAGAGGAAAACAATTGCCAGTATCTTTCATATTGCATAAGGTCATAACTACATGTAAAACTAAAAGCATTTCATCCCTCTCCAAAGTCAAGAGCTAGACAACAAAAAACACATCAGATAAGCTGGTGACAGGTAGTAAATTCAATACACACAAGTTTAGCCTACTCTGAATCTTGACAATGGGTTTGGCCTAGACAGCAAGTATTGACTTAGTTACAGTGTGATAACACTGCTTCCTCTTCACTCCAGGAGACGGAGATAAAAAATGTGCCCCTCCAGCCTATGAACCCTCCATCAATCAAACACATCTAACCTCACTGGTTTCCAACCCATGCCTGTAAATAATAAGCATCGTTTATGTGAAGCCAGTAGTCCTGCTGTTCATTTTAATTGTTAAGAACCAAATGTATTTGTCAGATTGTTTAACATGGTGGCAAATATGTTCAATAGCATCAAGCTGCTGTGTCAATTAATCAAGGAAATACGGATTTCAAATACAAATAATTCGAGCTCCACTGCAAAAGGAAAAAGAAGGCAATTACTCTTGTTCTGTTAGCATTAGAAAAAATGCATCTGACAGCTAAACTTCTTTTTCGTCCAAAATTGTGTAATAAGATTGTGAATTTAAGAAGCTATCACAGCTATGTATGGACTTAGATTTAAGCTGCATACTGGCACTTTTACCCGTCCCCCTCCAAAGTTGAATATAGTTGATTGAATTTCATCCGAATATCCTATTTTATGAATAACCCAAATAAACGTTGCAAAATATTATTATTGAGAGCATTTATTTAGCAGTTATAACCTGTATGTTTCATAAAACTCATACAATATAAAATATGCACATGGCTTGCAATTGGATCGCCGCCAAAAAAAGGTAAAGGTAAAGCTATGCATGCTCATATCTGTAATTACTAGGTTAATCTCTTAACTTATCAAAATGGCTTTGTCAAAAAGTACATAAATTTTAATAAACCATTTTAATACTTTATCCTCAACATCATCCTTTTTTTGTTAACTGAGGAGTTTTCACAATATAGATCAATACATGTATTTAATTTTCAATTCATATTTTAACACATTTTTATGTGCGAGATGACAAAACGATAGAGTTTATGAACCTCTTTACTACAAAACAATGTAGGGCTATGCAATATAACACTGTGATCCATTATAAGAAAAACATTTTCATATCATTTTTATTTTCACAAAATTTGACTTTATTACTTTGATTATCAAGTTTAATTGTAATTACTGAAAATAAAGCCAATCGCCTTATATTTTACACATCTATGGTTTGAAAAGACAACAAAATTTTGTTATGTAATGAAATTCACAGTTTGAACAGATAAGGTAAATGAGATAAATGAGCATGACTTTAAATAAGGAAATAAATAAAACCAAAACTCAATACTATGACGGAGATGTCGATGAAACATTAAATTTCTGACTGCAAATATTGTGACCATGTTCTTCGTATTCATGCCTACTAACACACATAGACGGAAAATTTGGATCCAAAGAGAAATCACAGCCTGCGTGCCATGGGTATGTTATTGGACTGAAAAAGAGGAAAGAAAAACACAAATTTTTTAACAATATCATTTCTACATTGTAAAAATAATTATAGATTAGAATGAAATCTGTAAAACATAAGGTAAGACAATTTTAAACTCAATTGTATCTAAGAAGCAGAACAAAACTTGTATAGAACTGCAAAACTTCCTTTATTTAAGGCATCTGTAAAAAACACACTATATTTTGGCAACTTACACATACTTTGAAAGAGTCCATCAACCTCGAGATTTAAACTTATGAAAGCTGTTTATTTATATTAACTTTATGGTATACTCAAAATCAAAATAATGATCACAGAAGAAGCTTAATTAATTCATACTAAGGACCAGCAAAAAAATAAACTTAAAAGAATGTCATAGATTATATCTTAGAAGTGAATGATTTCGTGGGTTTGTGTAAAAGTTACCATCCTATTTTAAATGTTCATAGATTTTAGAAAAAAAAAAACCATCATGACACCGATCATTATCGATAATAAAGCAATTGGAAGAGTGGAATATTTTAAATATTTACGGATCGCCATTGATGGCCAACTCAATCGGAAAGCACTTGTGGAAACCATTTATAAGAAATGAAAAACGAGAATGTATAATCTGAGGAAACTATGATCATTTAATGTTAACAAAGAACTGCTTAAACCCGTCTATTCCTCGATCATAACAAGTGGTATTTCATTTGGAATAAGCAGCTGGGGTGGTAACATTTGTATAGACACCAGGAACATCCTAAACTTAGAGAGACTTGAAATTTGCTGATACTGTTTATTTACGCAAAACATTTGATACGCAAAACCTTGGGAAATCTATCGTCTGTTTCATTTGCCGTGGAGAGCGCAGTGTTTCACACAAAACCACTACCACCAAGCTCAATTCCAGAAATACAAATAGCAATAAACAAGTACATTAGAATACAAAAGAACGTTGCCAAATTAAAGTATTTGTAAGCAGCACATATATCATAAGAGAAAAATTGTATTCTATACATACAGCAATACAGGGTAGGGCTGGGTCTGTTATTAGTGTTAAAGGACACTCATCAAATGATTTCAGCAAATTTCATCAAACTGTAGAGCCCACGGATGTACAAACGATCTAAAATATTACACTACATTTACTCAAGATCGCACCTGCTCTCCGAACTGTGCTATTTCTTAAAAACCATAATATGTGTAAAACGTGCTGTATAGCTTTGAAGTTCCATTTAATTATTTATGTAATGTTTCTTTGATTATTTACAAGAATAATGCTTGTTGAAAACAGGTTATCAAGTTCACCGCATAAATAAAGATAACGAGAGAAAAGATCGAAGTGTACTAATTGTGCTGCCAAGGTCACAATTTTTTCGATAAAGCTTTGTTACTTGGAAAAATAAAGCTCTAACATGTTGGGGACACAATGGTTAAATTCTAAAAAAAAAAAAGGTAGCAATTCTTTTTTTATATTGGATATTTTAAATGTTGCCTATCATCATTGACACTTGCAACTGTAGCTGACAATATCATTGAGTTGCAAACTATTAGCTAACCAAAATGAAAACATGAACTTCTTTTACCATAAAAGACAATAACACACTAAAAGTTATATATGTGCCTCAGTTTTTCATTTCATAAAAGACCCTTTATCATTGAATTCAATTCAATATTTTTCTGGTATTAAGTTGATTTGTTTGAAAAACAAAATTAAAAATATAAAAAATGCACTAGTACTTTTTAGGTGTAGACATCCCCACATCATAATCATCACTGGCCATGCTCCGAACATCTTGATATCTGCAAAGTTAAGTAGACAAAAAATTTGGAAGAATTTTAAAACAAAGTTAAAAAAAGCTTACCAGCAACATTATTTATGAAAAAAAGGGGAAAGGGGGGCATAAAATTAGCCATCATAATGGTATTTGTAGTTGCAATGAATGTAAAAAACAATAATATTATTTTATAATAGGAAAATACCCAAAAAGGAAACAATAGATTGTATTTTTAATAAGTTAAAAAGGAAAAAAATACTCACAATCTGTCTTGGAAACCAGGTAATAAAGCATTACCACCAGTTATGACAACGTTGTTTAATAGATGAGGAGCCAATTCTATAAAAGAAATAAAATTGACATTTAAAAGTTATGTATAAGAAAGTTTGTCAAACCAACATTACAGGAAAATAGGCATTTGTTATTTAATGAAAAAAATATCATTGCTTAAACTCCTAACTTTAAAATTAAATAAACGACAAAACAAGGAAAGAAAATGTCTAGTTTATTTGAAAAGATTGGAAGATGTTTAAATCAATTTGATTTAAAAATTGACTTCAAGTTTTGAACATTTTAATCACCTCCTACGTAACATTTAAACACAGTTCAAATGCAATTAGAACCTTTTGTAAAAAAAAAAAAAAGTTCAATGCTTGGTATTTACTTAACAGTCTTTAAAAGAAGATAAGCATCTTTCATTCACACATAAATCAAATTGCTTTGAATCAACAGATGCAGTTACAATGCACTTCAATAGGGACTCTATAAACAGAAATTACCCTTTCATTGTTATTTTTATATCATTATTACTGGACATGAGCAACTACATGTAAAATGTTCACAGCACAGGACACATCAAGTCCATTGTTTAAATCTTTCATTATTTCTTGTTGACAACATACATTAGAAACATAAAATATACAACACTGAAACTAATAATTGCATTGATATATTTTTCTCCTAGCATCTCCAATATCAATTGATACAGGATTTTTTTTTTTATCGGTTAGGCTTGGGGTTTAGAGAGAACATATGCAGCAGTTTAAGGGACACGCACAGCAGAGTTACTAAAAATGTACACTATTATTGTTTTTATTTTTTTTTAAAGATAAATCACAATGAACTTGCGGAACAAAGGGGCGTTTGGAAAATGTCTTACAATTTTATTTTCCCTGTATTTGAAAGAGTGGAAGCGCCAGTACACATAATTTAACATTTTACAAAGTTCAATAAAATCATGATATTGCTTTTGCACGTACCTGTCTCCACTAAACTAAGGCAGTGCATAATGCCTTCACTAATGCCCATTTCTTGAATGCCAACATCAGAGGGTTTGAAGAGAAGCTCAGGAACAGAAAATCTCTCATTGTTCATTCGTATCATCTGAAAAGATATATCCATTTATGTATAATTATTCATAAATTTCACAAATTGTTTCACTTATTATTTTTTTTTTTAGTTTATACATATGCATGCTGTACAAATTTCTTTGTGCGAATAAATCATAAAATTACAATATTTCAGCACCTTGTGGTTTTAATATACTATTTGTTTACCCTCATGTTCTTCATTATTTGTCATGTGTGGAGATGTATATATCGATGATGATGGTTGGTTGGTTTCTTAACATCCAACGTCAGCAACTATCGTAGACAGGTCCCAGGCAAGACAAGTGCCTGGCAATTTTACAAATTCCCACACAGAGTCAGAGTGGGGATACCAAGACCCTGTCTTAGCCAGTCACATTCTATGGACACAGATCCAACCAGGAAAATCAAAATTCTCCTTCTTCTTTCGTCAGACAGACAGTTTCACTCCTGATATAAATGAGGTTGTGCGCCACAGGTCCTCCAGGCTTATGTCAAAGTGGGACAGGGACTGGTGAAATATTTACTCTATAGACTGCCAGCAAGGAGCATTCCTAAAGGATGTGTTCAGATGTTTGATTCGCTCTTCCATACAGGCATTGCTGTGTGGGTGTGATGCTGAGCTGGTTTAGGCGATTGTGGCCAGTCCTGAATCTAAATATGTCACTTGCTCTTTTCGTTCTGATGCATAGTGTGGGTCTATGGGGTTGTAGTTTTGTTTCCATGTATTATTACACACATCCTTGATGTAGGTTTTCATTTCAGAGTAAGTGATAGATTTATTGTTGTTTTGCTGCACCCTGTTTTGCAAGTGTATCTGCTGTCTCATTTCAGATTATCAATGACACTGAAAAAGCAAATTATCTTCAGCCCTTGACAACAATATTGTAGTACATGTACTGCAGTGGATCTCACCACACAACAAACTTCATGGAAATGAGACAGCAGATACACATGAGTTGCATTACAACTAACCTGCTCGTCTCCTTTGGATTTTCCACCGTCCTGCGGAGGAGGCCTCACGTGACCTCTTTTAATATGAGTATAGTCTGGTAAAATGTAGTCTCTGCTTATGGTATTCAAGGGGCCCTTTAACCTGAAAAAGATAATAATTGATCTTTGCAATAGATTTTATTTGCATCCCAATTACAAAAAGCAAGCCTTTTCTTTTCAAATTAAAGACTGCACACATAAAAATATTCTCACTTTGAAACTAACATAAAATTAGTAAAAATGGATATGGCTCATTTTTATGCTAGAATCAGTCATATGTCACAATCAACTTTTAGAATAACAAACTGCCTGCTAGCACTACACATGACACATATTTTAGCTATCAGCTCAAAAACAATTTGATAATTGTCACTAAATTCAGCACTTTAAGTTTGCTTACGATGAATTTTATAAAACAAGAAAGAATTTCTCTTTAAAAAAATGTTTAATGTGTTTAAAGCATGAATTTTTATTATTTAAAATGATTAGCATTCAACATTTTTTTTAAATTTAGATGGAATAAGATTAATCTTAACAACATTTTAGACATTTCGCAAGGCATATTAACTGAAAGAAGAGCATTTCATTCGGACTCTACCTTGCAATATTCATGTCTTTGTTGAAATGTGTTGAGACATAACACACATCTTCCTTCATTTGATTGATGACATAGGTTTCATCCATAACCATCAGCTGCCTGAAATAGACATCAGGTCCAGAAAGTTGAAAAAGTCCATGGCAAAAGATCAGCAGTATATAATGCGTAGAAAGAAATGATATGATCATAAAGCTTATTTAAAAAAAATAAAAATAAATAAATAAACAGACAAAAAACAACCAAATTAAAATGACGTGACCCACCTGTATGAAATAACTTCTTTTAGGTGATTTGTCAGAACTTTGCCACCAACATTTACTCTGAAAATTTCATTAGAATTGCTGATTATTTGAGGATTTTGAAGACATAAAGCTTACAGTTGAGCATCTCCAAATAAAGGCAAGAACTAATTTTACCTGTATAACTAATTATAAAGAGACAATTTGAATTTTTTTAAATAAGAAAATCTTTCAAGGAAAATAGTGTGAGAAAAGCAGAAAAAGAAGTTTTCATTTTAATGATAAATTTGTAATGTTAAGTCCCAACATATACACATTTGGAAGAGAAACCAAAGAAAATAAGCCCACATGACTGATTATAAGATGGGCCTTTTCTGTTGAGGATGAAAATTGAAATCTGCATGATTGCACTTAACTCTAATGAATCCAGTAGATGTACATGACACATAACCCCTTTCTCATTAAGACGTTACCATTTTTGATGTGCAATGTCCTTAGAACCTATTGATAATGTCACCTGCCGTAACCCATTTAATTTGTCTTTGCCCTCTTAATCATATGATCTTGATTTGTCTGATAAAGTGAGAAACACAATTTAAATGTGCTGTGTCAAATTTAATGAAAAAGTGAATTCTTTAGTTTCGTGTTATACAAGTTTATGAATGGCTTTTGTTTATGTGACAATTAAAGTTAACAAAAGAAACTTATTCAAATGAAAATAAATCCTACATCAAACAGCTAACACCAAAGGGGAAAAATCATGTCACAGATATTCAACATGTTGAAGACATGACTTCAAGGAATAAAACTTACGATTTTTTTAATCGTATTAATTTCTTCATTATAAAACAGAGTAAGTCCTCAAAAACTTACCTCACTATGGCCTCTTTCAAAGGTTTGTTTTTCAAAAAGGGCACAATGTGAGAAAATGAGTACCCAGACTCAACAACCAAAGTTCCAAAAAGACTCCCACTTGTCTCTTTATCTTTTTGATGCTTATAACAACTTAAAGTGGGTGCTGAAATGAAAAAAAAAAAAAGAATATTAAACGAAACTAAATAAAATTTTAGTAGTTAGACAGTCTAGATTTTTCTCATCTTTTTTGTCTTCACTAGATTATCTTGTTTCAGATAGAGAGAGGAAGAGAGAGAGAGAGAGAGAGAGAGAGAGAGAGAGATAAATGAAGTGAGGTTATAATAGTATACAAGGCAAGTCAAAGTCTTTTGTAAGACACTAATGATAAATGATTAGTTGTTACCAAAAATAACATTTAAATGTTTATTATAGAAGAAAGGTACAAATGAAACACTTTAAGATTTTTAAAAATATGCACATTAAATCTATAGAACTGCATGAATCAATTGTGAAGCGGCCTTTATTTAGAAATAAAATATCATGACCAGAATCCATTTTCAAAGATTTTCCACCGAGTTCATAATGAAAGTAAGTTATTTTAACCTTGTGTTCTGTGAAGAGACTGAAATTGATATTCCTCAAAGATGACCTCATTGATGGCTTCTCCTACAGAGGGGAAGTTGAAAAATGGCTCAGTCACAATTATAGCTGTTTCATTGAAGTCAACCTGGACACAGAGATAAATGAAAACTCATACATAAATTCAAACAAGAAAACTAGTGCCTAAATCCACAAATTGCAACGTACCCAGAATTTGAATGAATAAGTTAAACAAAAATATAATACAAGAGAGAAACAAATTAAACAGCAACTAGGATAGGAAAAGCTATTATCAATTGTTTTCCGATAAAAAAAAAACAAAAAAAAAACAGAACCCAGAAAGCTTTTTATGAGCATGAATAGTTTTGTTGCAATGTGCTGGACTTTAAACAAAAGGAGCAGATATACAGTGCACCTCGGGCTCAACAAACTGGCTCGTTTAATTTTAATAGGTTGTTGGATGCAAGGTTTTTTCAAACCATGTGTGGCTTCGTAGTGCCTCCATAGGCCTACATTGCAGGATTGTATCTCAATGATGTTTGGCCAATGACACACCTAGCTTCTGCTGAGAACTTTCCCTATACCTCTTCTTCCCTAACACTTATAATAGACAAACACACCCCATGTTATTACTGGCAGCCTTTTCTCTTTGATCATGCTCGGGGGGAGGGGTGTTCAGTCAGCTGCCACTCCCCTCCCCCTTGCCTCGCTGCTCATCATATTTCATTATTTTACTGTATACTACACTACATGTACATGATGTTACCCATGGCTTATGTCGCAACGAGTTAGCAGATCTTTAGTGCTTTAATTCTTAACTAGACTTAGTGCCTGGTATCAAAGGTAGCTTTATAAAGACAAAGAAGAAGAAAATTCTGGGATTTTTAATATGTTCCTTGAATGTAAGGTGTTCTTTAAGTCTTCAAGTTCTACTGTAGTATACATATATATATGCTCTAGAACTTATCAAAGAATCGCTGAATTGGGTGAAAAAACTTATGTAGTAAAACAAAAATGCAGATAGCAAGCACTCAACAGTTTTTAATTTCAGCAGTCTCAAAGTGTAACAATTTTAAGAGCAATAAACTTACCTGACAAACATCTTTACTAAACATGCGATCCCATACTTGCTTCTCAATCTCCCAATTCACTAAAAATCCCTTGAAAGGAAAAAGAATTTATAAAGATAAGCAGAGTTTCATGAAAGGGACAACATATTGCTGATTATTGCCCTCACTTACAAACAATACAAAGTTAAGTATTATGCATGAGGATATTTTTTAATCTCATTTAAAAGACATAGGAGAAAAAATAACATTTAACGTTTTTGTTGTTTTTAATGTAGACAATCTAGATTAAATTAATGAAGCACCTAAAAGAGCTTTGTCACCAGAAAACTCACAGAGTTATTCACTATCACCTAAAACAAGCAAAGAGTGCACATGTATGTCTTTCAAGATACACGGATGAAATGAAATAAAAGATTCCTAAATCTTTAACTATCTTGATTTGTTTTTGGTAATGTTTTAGTATAAATAATGTTAGAAATTATATTTGATTTTCCTTCTAGTCTATTTAAAAGTTGAATAAGAAAGCAACAAACCTTCTGGAAAGGAAGCAAGTAATACAAACTTGATAGATCCTTGCATTCATCAATTTGATCACCTATAAATATTCTTGTACGCACATTTTTGGCTTTGGTGACACAATTTGGGATGATTCTGGTATATATAGAGCAACGTCAAAGTAAAATTAAAATTACCTGAAACAATACAAAAATTACATTAACGATATCTGGATTCATAACCAATGTAGAACTTTTTAAATTTTGAAAATTGGTTCACTAGCAAAAAAGTTAGAGGCTTTTTGTAGTAAAAATTTACTGAAAATGTGATTTTTCTCCCTTAAAATCGTAACTGCCGCAGACCTGAAAAGTGTAAAGAATGATGAAATGTTATAGCTCCCAAGTTCCAAGAGTTAAATTCAGGAAACTTCTAGCTCTAGACAAGTATTCTGAGTCAAGGAATCCTAATCTGATACTGTTTTGATGATATACAGACACAAAACAAGAGTTATTACATAATATAATTTGCACAAATCATGCACTCAATACATGTGTGGTTTCGAGATTAAGTAAAAAATTCTTTTAAAATAAATTTCATTTAATTTCCTTACTGCAAACCCCATCAGCATTATTGAAAACTTTCCCATTTAAATAAGTACACATGTGCTACTATCCAAAACTTGCTACGAACACTGAATAATTAATCCTCTAAATTTTAAGCTTGTTTACTTTCTTGAATAATTCAGTAACTAAATCCAAACCTTTTAATTTTAGTATATATTATATAGTACGTTGTAATTGATATTATCCATCAACACAGCTTATAAATTTAGCAAACTAATAGTAATATTCACACCCTGAACACAGTCTTCACAAAAAACAAAATCAAAACAAAAAAAGAAGACAAAGACGATCTCTAGATATCGCCAAATGAAGACAAAGAAATCTTGATATCCAATAGATCCTGCTTTTTATAACCGGTATGGATTAAAAGTACACCTGTAAATTCATTTTATTTCATTTTTCAGTTTAAATTATATAAAACCCCACCGTTTAAAACAAAAGTGACATGCACCAGATAGTGTTTCTGCCTCTTCATTGTATACATATTATTTAAAATCATATAGGATAATAGGTATTTTTTAAATTTTGCAAGCTATATATGCATTACATGTGGTGTTTTCTCAAAATTTCGCAATTTGCACCAGATAAATTATTTTTTTGAATGTTTTTGTTCAAATCAAATTATTTGTTATGATCATCGCAACGTTTTCTAGGTCTAAAGAAATATTATTTACTATGTTAACTAAAATCAGAAACACTATAATTATAGTGTGTACATATATACATAGTCTCACCGTTTAAAGATAGAACGTAAATATAGAGGTAGCATATAATATTGAAGCACTCCTACCTAGACACTGATGAGTTTTACAAGTGAACTTATAATTTTCTTATTCTACTACAGATAAAATTGGTATTGAGATCTAGAGTAGTAAGTTCACCACAGCTAATAATATACCACGGACGATACAGATATTTTGAATATATAGTACAAAGTACCCTCGGTTCAGGGTCTAAGGCCACAGTACATTTGTGCGCAACAACTTGTAGTCTAGAATCTAAGCTTACATCTAGCAAAACAATTTTAAATCTATGGATGAGTAAATTACTATCTATTTCTAGTTGTAGACTAAACTAGATTTAACCTATTGCCCACGCTGTGTACGTACTCTGTGGGAGGGACTTCCCATGCGCTGTGCGTAGTTGATTGTACCGAAATTTGTTTCGCTGATGAAATGCTGTTTGAATCACCAGAAAGCTTAACTATTCCTGAAACTAAGAATAGTTCATAATAATTAATATCATCAAAAAATGGCAAAGATGAGAATTTAGGGCTAGGGACACTTGAAGGAGAGACTCTAGATACGACTGCCCAAACTTTCCTTCCAAGCCAGGACTGTGCTTTCAGGGGTGCTTCACACAAACTACAGAGCGCTTTTGCTGGTGTAACTTAGAGTCCTTCATGTGTACATTTCAGTTTTTAAATAGTTTCTTTTCTCATGTTTAATGCAGTTTTGTGGCCTAGGTATTACAAGTGCTTTGGATATTTCAAAACATTTTTTCCTGCTATTTGGATTTTTACTGGATAAAACAGGTATAAGAAAAATACATACATATTTTTTTTCTACCATTCTTCATAAAGATATTTTTTTTACAGTCACCTATGATGATGTAATGTTTTATGCCATTACTAATATTATTACTGTTTTTTAAAATCCTACAGCTATGCGGTCAATGTTACAAAATTTGCTATTACTCTAAAACCAAAAGAAATAGGAAGTGGGTATATATAATTTTTATTTGTCAGGTACCGTAACCAGACAAATAGCCAATCTATTAGGCTATTCCTCCGGCAGCGCTGTGATGGAATTGCTTGGTGATCCAACTGTTTGTTGTGACGGCTGTCTCTGTTAAGCCATATGATGTGCTTAAATCAAAAAGTGTCACCAAATATTATTATGAATTATAATTATTATTATTATTTAAATCACAACCACCAAAACCACATCATCATAACCACTGTCATTCATTTATTTATATCAAAATTTTCATATAATAAAAATAATAATAATAATGAAAATAATAATAATAATAATTATATTAATAATAATAATAATAATAATAATACAAATAATAATAATAATAATAGCAAAAATAACAATTACGCATAGCTGTAGGATTTTAAAAAGTTTCTCAGCATAGGGCAGGGATAAGTGTGTAGCTGTACAGAGGTTCAGATATGTGCTAGCCTACTTTCTAGAGATCTGGATCTAGAGCTACAACCTAGAACTAAACGTGTAATTAAAGTCAGCACGATAAATATTTAAAGATTTGTAACAACCTTAGACGACAATCTAAGGCTAAACAAAATTTGCTAAGAAACCTAACCTTACCTTGGCTCGTTATCTGTAGAAAAACCAACTTTTGCAGTTCCCGCTCCATTGTCCAAGATAAGTGTCGCCATCTTGAAACAAATTTATGGACCAACCATACTTTTGGTAATGAAGTCGTAATCAGCAAATTCACTTACATGCGAAAGTAAATGGAGGTTTGGACTAATATTAAGGGGAAATACATGTATCTTTAAAAAAGAGTAAATAAAATTATTGTTGACTCAAAAAAAATAAGAGTAATCTACTAATTATTTGGGTTATCACGACATTTTTTGCGGCTATCGTAAAGCACGCCACACGGACTCATGGACTAACGACACTCAGAGTCCGTCTGGCGGCCGCCAGACAGACTCAGAGAGTATCTGTGGCGGCCGCCAGAAACACTCTATCTACATGAAACCGACTCTGTGATTGTGATTTTTCGGTTGATCTAGCGGGGGAGGAGGTGATTGACAGCTAGATCTAGCACATACGAGTACTCTGTCTCTGACCTACCCGCCAGCGCAACAGAGAGTCCATCTGACGGCCGCCAAACTGACTCTAGAATCTGTCTGGCGAACGCCAGACAGACTCTATCTACACGAACCGGTGTAGCACGCCACCCTGACCAACCCGCCAGGGCTACTCAGAGTTCACCTAGCGGCCGCCAAAAGCACTCTCGGGTATCTGTGGCGGCCGCCAGGAACACTCTATCTACGCGAAACCGACTCTGACTTTTTTGTTGAGCCAGTAAAGGTGGTGGGTAATCTAGGCAGTGGCGTCGGGTGAGTTAGTGAACGCAAGGGGCACATTGCCCAGTGTCATCAAAGATTTCACCATAGTTAACTACCTAAGCTTAAATGTTTCGGCATCTATCTATCATCTATCTATCTATCTAGATCTATCTATCTATCTATCTATCTATCTATCTATCTATCTATCTATCTATCTATCTATCTATCTATCTATCTATCTATCTATCTATCTATCTATCTATCTATCTCTTCTATTTATCCTCTATCTATCTATCTATCTATCTATCTATCTATCTATCTATCTATCTATCTATCTATCTATCTATCTATCTATCTATCTATCTATCTATCTATCTATCTATCTTCCGCCCTCTAAAAAAAGTTTCCCTTTCAAAAAGAATTGGCTTACAGACTATTCCACTGTATTAGACATGTATGAACGGAAACTACAGCTAGTCTAGATTTATATGTTGGACTCATATGTCGTTATTCTAAAAAGTTCTAACCCACCACTGACTTCTTAAACATAAAACACTGAGCCATTCATGAAATAAAATGAATGTTCACTTCTAATCTCCTCATGGCCACTTAAAGTACGCATATGCACCCAATTATAACACAATCATATTTTGATGGCTTCATTGGTTTTTCTCAATTCTGCTATGGGTTAAATTTCCACAGCCGACATTCTGGAAATGGCGACATTCTAAAGTTTGTGCTCATGCCTTCTATCACCCACTGAGCCGGTAGAAACAGGCGACTGCTCTGATGATTTTGACTGCTTAACGCATTTTATAGATGCTTTGACAATTATTTCTTTCAACAGCTTAGCTATATTTTATCCAGGTCTAGATGTTGGAAGATCAAAAAATCTAGCTTCAGTCTTACAGACTCTTTACCTGGGTGTGGAACAACAGCGTTCATAATTAAATTGTGGTAGTAATATAATATGTTTAAGTATATATGATTTGTTCATTGTTCCCAAAAGAGCCGACATCAATTAACTCAACAGCAGAGAATTCCCCAGCAATTTAACTAGAAAGTGAATCTATTTTTTTCATTATGTGCCAAGATGCCTCAGTAAAAAAATTAATTAAAAAAAACAGTGTCATCGATTATTTTCTTCGGGATTGGGACACTTTACCACTGTGAAGCTCCTCCGCAAATAAAAAACAACGAAAAATAAGAGTCGTTTTCGCCCAGATAGAGTCTGTCTAGAGTGTTTTGGCAGCCGCCATACAGACTCTAGAGTATATTTGTCGATCGCCAGATGGACTCAGAGTTGTGCTGGCGGGTGGGTCGGAGTGGCGTGTTACACCGGTTTTATTGTTGCCTGGATATTGTCAACAATCCTGAAGGTGGGATTTCAACAGTTTCTGACTGGGCCACTGACTGGACGAACTGCCAGCGCGTGGCCTAAGACGCAAGATTGGGTGAAGGAACTGGCAAGTGAGGGGACCATTGAATTGGTGGGCTGGCGAGCTAAGAGCCAAAAGCAACTTCTGCGTGTTGCTGTTTCCGTAACTCTTGCTGCAGAACGTTAGCAAGAGAATCAGTAGGAGTCTATTAAACACAAACTAGTGTGCAGCGTGTAATGTAACCCGCTAATAGCTAAAATAACTTACGAGTTTAAAGATTTCACTGATCATGGGCCGTTAGTCGGTTTTACAGGTAACTTCTGTGTTGTTGTTTTTTTGGATAATATTGTTCGCTTGTAAATCTAATTTATACCCCCTTTTCTCCGTTTTCTTTTTAACCAATTTAGAGACGTTTGATGTAGAACAATAATATTTTAAAGACGTTTAAATCGACATAAGAAACTTGGGAGTAAAATCTGATGTGCGATATAAATTAATTTTTTCTTTTTATCTTTTGTTTTGGTTTGCTTTGGTGTTTTTTTTTTACTTCGTCAAAATAATTGTTGTATCACAACATTTTTACTTTTAATGAAATATTTCATAAATTTAATATTTATAGTAGGATAAGGCAAGCTGGACTCAAAATCTTCGCATTTTGTTTCCTATTTAAGAAACACTATAATTTGAACTACCCTTTCCTCTCTTTAAAGTTAATTTCCATCGGTTGGCTATTCACACACTGTTATCTCCAACAAGTGTGTCTGTCACTCCAGTGACAACTGCAGGCTAAGCTTTTTTCCCTCGGCAATTTTAACGCTCGTTACGCCTAGGTTTCTTTTCTTGAACAGTTCAAATTGTTGTGTTTATGGGTTTGTGTCTAATTGCATCCACGTTTGTCTTGTTTGTTTTTATTTAAATTTAAACACTAGTGTCTTTTTTATCCAATACTTGACCAATGCGAAGTTGAAATTTATGTTTCTGCTTTACTTCGCTCATTCTATAAGAACATAAATTATGTTTTATTTGTTTTGGGGAGAGGCTTTTTATTTCTTTACTCATGGATATTTTTCAATAGAGTCACGTTGATTTTTATAATTGCCACAATATTCCTAGCATTTCGTTTTTCGTTGTGTTTTTTTTTTGTTAGTTTGTTTTGTTGTTGTTTTTTTTGTTTATTTGTTTTTGTTTTGTTTTGTTTGTCGTTTGCCTTCCCAATTACATAAATCGGCTAAAAAAAAAAACACATGTCATTTTGCTTTTTTTCACCTTATCTTTCTCTATTCTTTGTAGGCCGACTGCGGCTTCGAGAACGATGCCTAACGGCATGCAGACGAAGTTGGAGGAAACGAAACTGACAAAACCATACCTTTAAGTTCGCCAGAAAATAGGATAGGTAAAAAATAACATTTGTAAGGCTTAGCGATGAATGCCGTGGAGTTTTTGAGCAACCATCGGGTGGTTGTGAATAGGCAGGCCCGTGGAGCTCCGCTGCCCCACCTGACAGACTCTGCTGTGAAGATGACATTGTCAGAGCTGAACAAAGGCACAACCCACAACGTCATCCCATGGAGGGGCCGCGGTGGTGGGATCCCTACTCACAGTGGAGTAGAGTTCGACAGACAGCTGGACAAAATTTCTATCTGGTTGGAGGGCTGGAATCACACTCAGGTAATTCCTTACACCTTTAATTACGAAGCCACCTACTACATGTAACAGTTGGTCGCCGTATAGGAATCCTCCTTGGGAACATAGGAGACCTCAAATTAAAAGAAAACTTCTCCCACAGAGAATACATACACCACAGATTTCGTTTTTTTTTTATATATAAATTTTAGTATCTTTCAAATTGCGAATTATCGACAAAATGCCCTGACATTTTCCTTGCTCTCATGTTCGCGTCTTTGTTTATATTTGATTCGACGAAGGATACCTGACAGTCACTGTTAAGAAAGAAAACGTTATAATTATTTCTAGAATCTTTGGTGATTTATCCGGTATATCTATTTATAACATCTCATTGATTGATAAAACAAAATCCGCTAGCGTACTTCTTTTTGCAATGACTTAATGATTTAGTGAATCAGTTTGCAATGAAGTTCCGAGGTTGATTTTCCCCGGTCGCATTCACCGCTACTTAGACTGACGTTTGGTCTGCCCTATACGACTTCGATATTTGGTGTATTTCAACTACTGATCGACCGTTCTAAAAAAAAAAAAAAAAAAAAGTTTTTTTTTTAAAGTCATTTAATTCCTTCTCAGAAATGTACCGGTATTACAAGATATTTGAAAATTGCAATTTGAAAGATACTAAAATTTATATTTAAAAAAAATAAAATCAGTGGTCTATGTATTCTCTGTGGGAGAAGTTTTCTTTTAATTTGAGGTCTCCTATGTTCCCAAGGAGGATTCCTATACGGCGACCAACTGTTACATGTAGTAGGTGGTACAATATGTAATCAATTACCTGAGTGTGATTCCATCCCTCCAACCAGATAGAAATTTTGTCCAGCTGTCTGTCGAACTCTACTCCACTGTGAGTAGGGATAATTAAATGACTTTAAAAAAAAAACAACTATTATTCTGTCTTCATATTAAACATCAATGCATTCAACTGTGTCAAAGTACATATACTTCAAAGATCTTTTAAAAAGCTGTGTTATCTTGATTCGCAACTATTCTATAACAATAAGATATAAAGGAAAATAAAAAGAAGAGAACCAAGGCAAAATTGAACAATAGACAGACAGACAAACAGAGATAGAGGTGCACAAAGAAAGTGAGACAGACACAGACAGGCTCACATAAAACGATATAATTATGACATAAATAAATTAAGAGGGTTTGGTTTGAATGAGAAAGAGAGAGAGAGAGAGAGAGAGAGAGAGAGAGAGAGAGAGAGAGAGAGAGAGAAGCCTTCTAGCCTATTATGCATTTATATAAATGTATTTATCTGGTTTGATTTTAAATAATCCAGACTCAAATCATAACACTTTAAAAAAATCTTTGCGGTTTTCTTACACCTTGTGTTGAAACTGTTGCCTGTAAGGCATTATGATCACATAATGTTGTTGAGCACTTCGTTGCATCGCTAGATTACCTTGTTGTATTGATCTTTAAAAAATACAACCAGGTATGGAAAATTGTTTCCACAGCCATGTGTCCATTAACTATTTTTCTATTCTTTATATCACAAAGTGCTTAGTCTCTTATAGAGAAAACTAAAATGAAACAATCAGAAACAGAACAAGACAAGAAATGAATAAGTGATAGACGTTATGTGTTAAAAATGGTGTGCTTTATTGGATTGTCGTTTTTCTTTTGTGCGTGTATGCACGCTTTCATTTTTTTAAATAATGACGTTTCAAAACACGCCGACATGTTTTCTCCATTACCTTTATTGTAATTATAGTCTTTTCCTTTTCTTTTCGTTTTTTCTTTTTTTTTCTGTCATGAAAATTTGAGGGCTTGACACGTGTATTTTTCCGTATTATTTTGATATAATCCGAAATTTGCTCTTGCCGTTCTCGTAAAAAATAGTGTTTTGTTTTTGTTTTTTGTTTAGGGGCTTTTCTTACGGTATTATCTTGCAACCTGCAAGCATATCTTGTATCATGTCAATCTATCGTTCTTTATCTTTTTGGTGATCGCGCCTTGCTTCTGTAATTATTCGAGCTGCTGTGGGGAACTAAAGAGAGACCACGATTGTACACAATCTTGCATTTCGTCCTTTGTATTCTTAGTTTTAGTTGGGGAAAGGAGGGAGGGGAGGTATAGCGGTTGGGGAACTGGATACAGAAAGCGAGTTTTTTTTTCCTACCTCTGTATGTTTACAGTTCGTGTGTGTAGGCCCAAGATTTAAAAAAAGGACGTAGAAATATTTCGTTCGTATTTATTTTCAGTTCTAAACATATCATTTTGTATATTTCTATTTTTTTTACATAGCAATAAATATCTTCAAATACAATATCTCCATTTTTCTAACCCACATATCAGTTTAAGTAAATTTGAATTTTTTAAAGTAGTATTTCTCCAAGGTGAAAAAACATGATTTTTTCCATCTGAACATTTAACCTTTTCCCGATCATAGAAAGTGTTGTACTTACGATGGCAGACAGCTGTTCTTTTTCCTTCTCCTCCTCTCCTACCTCTCTCTATATCATTTATTTCCTTCTTCATTTTCTTTCTCTTTCCCTTTCTTCGATCTTCCATTTCTTAGATATTCCCT
Organism: Elysia chlorotica; assembly: GCA_003991915.1. Taxonomy (NCBI): domain Eukaryota; kingdom Metazoa; phylum Mollusca; class Gastropoda; family Plakobranchidae; genus Elysia; species Elysia chlorotica. Next base: position 138,463 of record RQTK01000001.1, on the reverse strand, counting down.
TCCTCAATACACTTTTTCTTCGATCTTCCCTTCCTCCATCCCCTGTCTCCCCCCCCTATCTCTCTTCATTTCTTTTTGTCTCTCTCTTCTTTATCTCTCCCCCATCCCCCTTTCTCTCTTTCCCCCTCTCTCTCTCTCTCTCTCTCTCTCTCCCTCTCTCTCTCTCTCTCTTTCTCTCTCTCTCTCTCTCTCTCTCTCTCTCTCTCTCTCTCTCTCTCTCTCCCTCTCTCCCTCTTTCCTTTCTTTTCTCTCTCTTCTCCTTTCGCCGACTCTATATCCATCTAGTTCTCCTCTCTCTTGGAAATATTATGCACCAGCGCTAAATGAAATTATGCTATTACAAAGTAAGATTTGAAGAAAAATCATCATGTCATAAACGATCGAGATAAATAATTTAAGCGCCCAGTATCCTTTCTATTGTGGTGCACGTCTAGCATTCCTTTGTCGTTAAAGTTGGACTTTCAACATAACCCATTCCCATACATTTCCTTTGCCCCTTTACAAGGCTTTCTCAATTTCTATTTGGCACTAAATAGTAACTTACGATAAGTCTTATCAACGATTCTCTTAGTCCCTTTAATGCTATAACCGCTAATTGAAATGTACGCCTAACACGACACCAATAGACAACGTTTTTCTTGAGATTAGTGTTTTGCTTTTACGTAGTATTCATGAAATAAGGATCCATGACATGTTTTCTATTACACCGAGATTTATACCCGGTTCTACAGTAAACCCGAAGCACAATCGTTGCACTGCTTTGCAGGTCTTAATCCCCCACTCGTCTGGACAGAATGGGTTTGCAAGCCAGATATTAAGTCCTAGCGATCAATCAGATTTTTTCTTCTTTCTCTTTGCAACGCGTGTGTAGGCCAGTAGGAGAAGGGCCAAAGGTATTATCGCCAACATTATTCAGAAGGTTAATGAAATGAGATAAAGTATAGGACTTGTAAAGTATGAAATGAGTATATGACTTGTATTGTATAGAAGTATAATGTACCTTTCAATCAAAAGCCAATTACCTAGTGTTTAATTTTTTTTAAAGGAAAGTCTTCAAAGGTATGCAGTTGCTTAATGTTTCAAGACATTGACTGCTGATTGTCAAATTATTTATTGAAACCTTCAAAAATTAATAAAAATTAATATGCGTTGTTAATCTGTGCATGGACGATATTTTTTCAAAGTAGCCTATTTATAAAGGAATATAATGTTTCAACCCATTGTTTAGATATTTGATTCATATCGATTTGATTAAGAGGGAAAAATTGGAAGCTGGAGGAAAAAAAAGGGGGAGGGGTGTAAATGTAGAATATCGACAAGATAATACATGGAATATAAAAAATGTGACACGGTATGCGGAATTATTTCAAACATTTCAATAACCATTCAGCTCTTTATGGCTTATTTTATTATTTACCGAATCTGTGTAATGACCATCTGATCCCATGCTTCGATTATTTAGCGATCGATCACTTTGTGTTGTTGATGCCCCAGCACTCAATGCTTTGGCGGAATGCGAAGCACTTGCCTCCAAAATTAGGCCCCAGTCCCAAGGCCATCCACGAAAGCTAACCCTCTGTGATCCATCCATCCATCCATCCACCCATCCACCCTTTACTTGTCTGTCTGTCTATCTATCTATCTATCTATCTATCTATCTATCTATCTATCTATCTATCTATCTATCTATCTATCTATCTATCTATCTATCTATCTATCTATCTATCTATCTATCTATCTATCTATCTATCTATCTATCTATCTATCTATCTATCTCTCTGTCTATATATTGCTTTATTTATAAAAGAAATTGACCAATGGATACATTAAAAATCGTACAAAACTGAAATGTTGCACGGGTATACATAATTCATAATTAATCGTATATGGGAACCGACGAAATTCGTGGGGATTGTGGGATGGATAAAGCTGAAGGATAACAGAAAAAATACTAATGCATTTCAAATGTGCTTTAACTCAAAATTCAATTTCTTCCGAATCTATATCTTTAGGAAGTAAAAAATGTTTTTCGAAGAGACATACCTAGCTGTGAAAAACGCTTAGCCTATAAGACTTCATTATAAAGATTTGAATTTCATGTTGTTTTTTTGCGTTTGATTTCTATTTCTTATCTTTTATTAAATTTTGACATTTCTATCAGTCGTAAAAATGTACCGACGTGTTCTTAATTTAGTCACATTTACAGACCATCTAACAAAACGGTGCGCATTAAAGTTTGCGCGCTTAACACACACACACACACACACACACACACACACTCAATTTTTTTTTATTGCGTATGTCAAATTCGTTTCCTTCAGAAAATTTTCATTTTAAATTGTTGGATTTAAATGTGGGATGCCTAAGAGTGTGCTTCTCAATTTTCGGTACAAAATGCTCAAATGAGAAAAAATGGAGAGTGTTTGCATAACCTAAAGATTATGTCCACGAAATATGAAACACTTTACTAATGCATCGCACATTTTTGTAGAATTTTACCCCCCCCCCTTTCTGCCAAAGAGCTAGCTCCATTAAAATAAGATCTTCACATTCATTTTCCATAATGTATCAATAAAAGATTTTTTTCGGGTTGAGGGGAGAGAACGGTACATGTATGAGATGATTTGAGTAGACTAATACTTGACACACGCAATGATGAAGTGTATTGCGAATTGTCAATTTTATTCAAGTCCCGTGTTATGCCCTACGCCCTTTTGGGTACTCTTGTAAAGAATGACACATAAATTAATGAATTTTAATACGAGAGGGTGGGGAGGGGAGACAGAATTGATAGGCATATAAAATTTGAAAGAACAATTAGCTAAAACACTGCCACATTTGATTGGGGTAGGGGGAGGGGGGAGAGAGAGAGAGAGAGAGAGAGAGAGAGAGAGAGAGAGAGAGAGAGAGAGAGAGAGAGAGAGAGAGAGAGAGAGAGAGAGAGAGAGAGAGAGAGAGAGGAACACAGACAAACAGAAAGACAGTCACAGACACAGACACACAGAAACACAAACAGAGCTTGATCTCACACAATATTAATATCTAATGGTAAAAACTATTACCACACAGGCAGATGCAATATATTTCGTCTGTCTCTTTTGTTTACATACCGGATTTTTCTCCGTCAATGAAGCATGTCATAGAGCACCCCACTTCTGTAAATTCTAAAAAATTGAGTACCTTCTCAAACATTGTACACATAATAAATTACCAAGAAAGCTATCTAAAGGCAACCTTTTCTTGTAACTCTTGATATAAGGAAGCAATTGAGAACATATAAAACTGTCATCGGTAAGATTTGACTTGATTTATAACGAAATTTATTTCACATAAAAAAGTATGCATTATAATATGGAACACTTGCCATGGATGTTTCAGGTTCGTGGCTTCTTTATCAAGGGTGGAGGGCTACAGTCGAGTCATAACATATGAATAATTTTCATCAAAACAAAAAAATTGTTATTGCAACTTTAGAGAAAGCAAGGTGACACCTGCATTTTATGAATTATACGATTATTTTTTAAAGCTTAAAACACCTATGCCTGTTGTGTCACCGTCTTTGTTGTAAAAAAATTTTTACGGTCTTGGCAATTACAACATTTGATTCTTCCCTGATACAATTTTCATCTTATCAGTCTCATAAGCCCATTCTTACTCCACTCTGCCTCGGTGAATATTCAGGTGGTTATCGCTCACATACGTCCTGTCCTACCTACCTGAAATGAAAGTGAAACTATTAATTTCTACTTTGGAAAAAATATAGGCTAGATTATTAACTAAAAAAAACAACAACCCACCTTTATAGGCACATTAATAACTAACAGGAAGCAAGTATTACTTTACAGATTCTCTCGTTTAAGCGTTTATCGGTCAGTCGGATTAGTTAACAAAAGTGCCTCAACCTAGGCCTTTCTCGGCTTAAGTACAATATCGCGTAATCTAATCTGGGGATTAAGCTACCATAGACCTGGCGGCCGCAATTAGAGAAGCTGAAAGACTGCACTCAAGAGTGAACGATTTTTTATTGGCAGGTTTAAAAAAAGATAAATACACATACTTTAATATAAGATTTAAGTTTCTTTGCTTTTCCGTGGTTTTCCGTCATTATTTTCATTTTTAATTATTTAAAATTATTTCTTTTCTATTCACCAATAGATTTTTAATGAAACGTTTCTTAAACTTGATCCTCCACACTTAAAGTCTTAATTTTAAGTTTTTTTTTTTTCATTTTAAGATCATAACACATCTAATCATATAACGTATTCATGAAGACTTGGTGACGTTAAAAACAAAATCTTTTTTTTTTTTCTAAGATTACCTTCTCTGCAACAATTCAGTTCACTCTGTATTGCTCTGTCTATCATTCAACCTCTCTTTCTCTCTCTCTCTCTCTCTCTCTCTCTCTCTCTCTCTCTCTGATCGGAGCAAATGAAGCACTCTCCTAGTTTAACGCTTCCTAAATCTCAAGAAAAATCCCCTTACCGCGACGGGACCCACGAATTATTGAGGCTGTTTACTCTACCCTGAATATTATCATGGGATATATCCCATCTATATACAGTTCACTTTAGTTAACACCTGTTTTGTAAGTTATTATTTTGGTCATTTCTGAATTTCAAGATTATGGTTGTGATTATTTTCAATCGTTATTTCGAACACACTCAGTTTCTGTTCAGGTATCCGTTCCAAGTGGGGAGGGGGAAAAGTCATTTTTAATAGTTTTTTTTAAATGAAATACCTTGTATGAATTTCTATGCCTTAACAGACCTACCCTCAAAATAATGTATAAAAATAGGAAAAAAAAAAAAACAGCAACCATTTCTGGTTTTATCGTCTTGCTACACCTCTAGCTCTGTGCATTTCCTGCTTTTTCTCCTCACAGCAAATAAATCGAAACAGCAATTCCATTCAACGTTGCCTTCACTATCAGTTGTTGATTTTTTGTTTTGTTTTGTGAGGTGTTTTTTTCCAAAATGCAATTTCGCTTTATACGGTGATTGAATTTCTTGTCGCTTCATTCTGCGACCGTGTATGCAGATGTGTGTTAATGGGTAACTAGAACTGAACTCAGACGCAAAAGATCGTTTACGATCCGATCAAAGGGATCGATACTCCCCGAGAAAGGTGTTAGTGCCAATGATATGGATAAGAATTATGGAATTAATTGCATTCCTCGTAATGAGAAAAGCTTTGGCTAGATTGCTAAGCAGAAACTTAGATACCAATCATAAAAATGAAGAACTAGGTTTGTGACTTACTGTGCGCTTAGAAGAGATAGAAAGGAATTTATTAAAACATTTATTGTCGAATTATTTATGATACATATGATTTTACACCTGCCACTTAAAAGTAAGAAAGTTAATTATATAAGTAAGAATATTATTTTAGTTTTGATAAATAGGGATGTAACTAATAAGGAAAGTTAAAACGTGTACAAAGTCGCTAGTTATGCTCCTAATTAATAATTGTTTGATAAAGTTGGGTAACATTATTTAAAAAAATGTTTTGACTGTTATTTCAAACATAGTATTAAAATACATAGTCGTTTTTTTTTGTTTTGTTTGTTTGAAACAGCTAAAAACATTTATTCTGAAAAAAAAATATTAATGTATCGCATGACTGTTGAGTCGACGCATGTAGCCTAAATATCATATATTTCAAACTTGGACAAAAAATCAGCGACGGATTGTCACGGCTTTAGACTGCTTTTCACCTCAAGTTAGCAACAAAAGTATTCCAGTACAGGTAGCAATCTAAAGTTACATTATCCTTGTCCACAAGTTGACAGTACTAAAGCTACTTGTCGCAGTAGGGCGCTCTCGCCTCCGCTTTCCGGCCTGCGATCGGCAAATGAAGCGGTGGAGTCGATAATCGCCTGTCCAAATAAAGCCGACAGACCGAGCGGCGAAAATGACGGCAAGTCGATCTACTGAAGACTGGTGGTGCTTTTGGCTGTGTTCGGAAGAAAACCACCAACTGAGCGCTACAACCGCACCCTTTTGAAGTTATTATGTCACGACTAGAGAGAAGACCAACATAAAAAGAGCAACATATATACTGCTCATGCCCCTCGCTTCTATTTCTCAGGTCCACCTGTATGTACTACGACATAATTATGAGTTAGGCCTTCAACGCTACGACCCATATTATGAGAAGTGAAACTGTATTCACATCACCAGCTTTATTATGCCTACTACTACTACTACTACTACTACTACTACTACTACTACTACTGCTGCTGCTACTACTACTACTACTACTACTACTACTACTACTACTACTACTACTACTACTACTACTACTACTACTACTACTACTACTACTACTACTACTACTATTACTACTGCTGTTGCTACTAGTGCTATTTCTATTTTTTTCAGGAGGACAATTTTTTTTTCTTTTCTTTTGTTTTACTATTTATAGGAAGGGGTGGGGTGTTGGGAGAAAAAGGTCTGGCACATTGACACTGATCTGGTATCAGTCAATAGATAAAACACTTTCAATCCTAAATAACTTGGATCTTTTCTATCTTTCTGCCTGTCTGTCTATCTTAGGTTTTGGGGGTCTTTGCACTATGATAATTTTTACTTTGACCATAATAAACAACAGCTTAACCTGCCTTCTCTGTTGATCAAAAAGTAGCCTTCTAAAAGCGCACGTTATTAAAAATAAAACAAGGACATCATTAATATCAAGAAATTAATTGCCACCGGGCGTGCCTTTTGGGCGGATTTCCTTCCACTGGCACAAAATGCGTCCACATAGTTTCTTTGTATAGCTAAGTATGTCTACAGTTACAGGGGGAGTGGCGTATTGATTACTCTCTGTCAAACCAGGACCTGGTTGGTCATACAGGCGTGATGAATTATCAACTGTTTCAGTGTTTGGTTGTTTGGTTTGTAGAAACGGCCACCCGTGTAAAATTAGGGCTTGAACAAAAATATGTCGTTATGAACAGCTCAACAATTCCTTTATACCTTATATTCTACTAAAAATAGGCATTCTTTAGTCTAGGGTAATGTGATTTCATGGAAAGTCATTTGTTTTTTTTCAGTCCCGAGAAATTGTCTACTGTATGTCGGCATATTATATTTGTAACGATTTGGTCTTTGTCGTACTCAATTTTTTGCTGTTGTTCCTTTTCTTTTCTTAGTATTTTATCCATAGAAAAATGAGACAATTAAGTGAAACAAATAGCGATATTATAAATGTAATTTTGTTTTAGCTTACTATAAACATTTTCATCGGTTGATTAGTAGGACACGACGTTGATTGAGTATTTATATAAGCCCTATCCACCCATCATTTGGAATCAATCTGTGGCATAATCAGCGGGTTTTATATGACGCGGGTGCAAATATGGAAATCAATGATCCCGGCTTTCTATTTATTCAACTCAATGTATTCAAAATGAGTTTGATTTACTTGGCCCAGTGTAGTGCATAAATTTGCCTTACCCGGAAAAAAATATCCATCAGTGAAGATAATTCTAAAGCTGCATTCACTCCTGCATTAAAACCATAAAAGGTGAAATAGCTTTTCGTCCGTCTTTTTAAAATAAGCACTCATAAAGCTGCCAATTTGTATTTATAACACCTGACTAAATAGCAATAAATTTCATATTGCCAATCAATTTTTTTTTCAAGAAACCAGCGCCATACTTAATGTACCTCGTCTACTGGCGGTGAGCCAAAAGCCACTAAATACTTAATGAACTTGCGGTGACACTGTCTTATTGGGCCTGTGATCTCCGCTGTAAATATTTTTGTGATGTTACAGAGTTTGAATAAACTGTTTCTCGAAATACGAAATGAATATTTACACATAAGGTCACCTGTTGGTAAAGATTTGGAATTGAACAAAAAATTTAAGTATTTTGATTGAAGTTTCAGAGAGTGGAATATACCTTTCACGCACTCTGGTTTGTTGTGAACTCAAACTCTACTCAGATCAGCAATAATTTTGCTTCACGTGGTTGGCGTGGTACTAGATTCTAATACTCTATGTGACCTAATTATGCATTCAAACGGTCAAGTATGTACATTTTTTAATTGGTTTTCACTCAAAAATTTTTTTGGACGAATCCTACACAGTTATTGAGGCATTAATTTAGATTCGATCCTCGAACATCCTGCTTATAATCCATAGCACTACCCGCTTGAGCTACTAACATTCCATGACTTGAGAAGGTGTATGGGTTCTCAATAGAGAAAGAGAGGAGAGAGAGAAAGAGATAGAGAGTTAGATAGATAGAGAGAGAGAGAGAGAGAGAGAGAGAGGGAGGGGGTGGAGGGGGGGGGGGGAGTTGAGGTTACCCTGATGGATTATATTTGGCGAAGAGGGTGTATGGGATAATAAACCACATATAAATACCTCTTAATATATGTGTTTTTTTTCTGTTTTGGGCTTGGTTCCCCCCCCCCCCAACCCCTCGTTGTTTTTTTCCTTCAATTCATTGTGTTGTACCCCTTTCAGAAATGCCAGTTCCTGCAGGAGCTGCTGCTGCGCAGCTCGTACACCCAGCTCCAGCTGCTGCACACCGTTCTCCAGCCGACCCTGCACAGAGACTTCATGTACACAGTGCGCTCGCGGTTCCCCGAGCTGGACTTCTCGCCCGTCAGCACCTTCACCACCAGGAAGCTCAGGGTGGGTCTGACTCTGACAGGTCATATGGACGCTTAGGTCTAACTAGATTCAAATCCAAGCACAAAGAACAAGACATTAAACAGGTTTAAAACTGTTAATGTTCGAAACATTAAATAACTGGTGTGATTTGAATAAAATAAGGAAGCGAAGAATGCAATGACATTATACCGTGTGCCCAGTACAGTCAGGACCCTAATTTCATGTCAAGAAGCATATGGCAAACTTTACTTTTCGTTAAATTGTATTCATGGGTAATTTGTTTTCTTTCATGTTTACTTGTCCTTTAAAGACTTAAAATTCTTAAACCTTTCAAAGTTTTCATATAAAATATGAGCAGCTGGTCTGTTCGGCACTCGTCAAAAGAACAGCAAATTGTTGTTTTGAAATTTTAACAATAACTGGCTCACAAAAAACTTGTGATTGGAATCTTTTGAAAGAAGATGCTAAGGAGGGTGAAATCATACATATTTTATACATGTACTTTTAAAATTAAAATGTCTCTGTTGTGTGAATAGGAGTGATACAATTATGTACTTCTGCCACATTTGACCACGTAATCATTATTGTGGGGCGCGGTAGCACTGGGGTAGAACACCGGCTTCCGAATAAGGGGCATTGGTGTGATTCTAACGTGTCCGGCCGACATAGGAGTCATGGTATCCCCGCTCTAGTGTGTGGCAGCACATACAATTGTCAGACGTCAGTCTTGGGGTCCGTCCACAATACAGCCTATATAGTGCTGTTGTTGGACGTTGAAACCAACTCAACTCAACTCATATTCATAATAGACACGGGCCAAATGAAGACTACGAAGTAGAACTATGTCCATAGAAACATACGGCTCCAGTGTGAAACAAAAGCAGTACATTGTGCCAGCTCATAAAGGCTCTGATACTGGTGTAAGTGCGTTACATTGCTCTCCTTGTTGCTAGGCCAAATAACACAATTGCTCATTTTGTCTAACCCGCTCCCCTTGCTCACAAAAATGGTATGACTTATTTAAAAAACGAACCATCTTCCATCGTATTTAGGACAAGTTGGTTCGACTAGGCTTGGACACTTTCCACCGAGTGGGCAGTGCCCATTACCAGAAAGAGCTTGATGTCCAGCAACTCAAATTGCCTTTGTTACTGCAGCAGGACACTAGCAGATCCACTCAGAGGTAAACCTGTCGTATGAGTTTCAAATCTTTTAAACACAATCTTCCACTTGTCGTTCATTTTTAACTTGGTCAATAATTGGCAGATTACAATACATAATCAAATAATGATCAATATATTTTCGTGCTTATTACTAATCAACCTAGACACTTATAGTTATAAGAAATAATGACGAACATCATGGGTTGAATGAGCTGACTTTGGTGCTAGATTTTTACAATTTAATATTGTTAATCCACAACCACAAGATGGGAGACCTGAGCCCACAAAGGTGCGAACAGATTTTACACATCTGTCTCCAACTGAGATGTAACCAGCAATGACGATTCGATCCCCGGTGTGGACGAATTTTTTCTGTCAATCCAGTACGGAATTGGTAGCTGAGGCTCTTAAGTTACAGGGAAAGGAAAAATGTGGCCAGGAAAGTAATGACAACCTACCTCTGAAATGCCTTTTTCCTAGTACAATCAAACTCTTAATTTTTTTTTTTTTAATGGGGCAATTTTTACTTTTTTTACGTTGTATTTATGGGTAGTTTCTTTTCCCTATTGTACAGCACTATCTATAATTATATTAGGATTAAATGACTAATTAAGTTATTAAATCCTTCACATTCTTCAGCATCCCCAACATCTTTGCCTCTCAAAACAGCCTTGAACGCCTGAGCACTCTCCGAGAAACACAAACTCAAAGAGAGGCCAGGTTGAAGGACAGAGACCGCTGGATCGGCGCTGGGTTGTACGAGTCTGATAACAAGAGCGTCAGTCAAGATGCTGTCTCAAGGTATACCCTTGCTTGCATTACCAATCTCAAGGTATCCCTATTATAATACCTTACCTTTACTCAACTTAATATAAATGACTCAAGGTACCCCTTAAGTTATTTACCTTTTTCAATGTACCCCTTAGATTATTATACCTGATTCAAGATATCCATTACATTACCTTTACCTGTCTAAATGTATACGTTAGCTTACATTACCTGCATCAGTTATCCCCTAACTTACTTGAGGTGTATATCTCAACTTACCTTACCTTTCCAATGTATATCTGAGCTTACCTTACTTGTGTCAAGGTATACCATAGCTTGTTCCCATCCAGTATGGTCATTATTTGATTTTTCTGCTTGAGAAAGTTGGCACATTGTCAAAAGTACCTAAAGTGTGAGACTAGTCTTAATCCAATCTTTAGGTTTGTAGAGATGCCTGTGAGACGTCATATGCAGGAAGAGCAGATGTCAAAGGAGGCGAGACGGGCGGAAAAGTTGAAAGCTCTCAGGAAGAAAAACAACAAGTCATTGACTTCGTTTCCATCTAGGGCCAAGAACAAACGGAAGGTACATATAAAGAGTATTTTGTCAAGTCTAAATCTACCGTTATATTATTTATGCCAATCATTTTTAAAGTTAACTATGACACTTTAAAAAAAACCCGATAAGATATGCTGTGGATCTGAATAAAATTACTACTACTACTACTACTACTACTACTACTACTACTACTACTACTACTACTACTACTACTACTACTACTACTACTACTACTACTACTACTACTACTACTACTACTACTACTACTACTACTACTACTACTACTACATAATACATTATGCAGGTAATAGGTTCCTCTATTGGATTACCGATATCTTAAATGATAGGAACCTCCAACTGACCCTACCACTCCTCATTTCCTTTTTTCACAGCTGAAGTGGACAACAGACGATTTTCAAAGTCGTGAGGCTACAACTGGAAGGTCCGAAATGAGCAAATTTTCCTCGGTTAGTACCTAAATATGTTTCCATGTTCAACTTTCCTGTGCCAGTCTGAGGTTCACATGTAGCTGGGTGCCTGTCCATTATTTTCTATCGTCGTACCTGCGTCTGCCTTTGCCCCTAGATCCTCTTCCTTCCATTCTGCCTGTTAGGATGCTTTGAGAGAGACTGTCATACCTTGCTATGTATGTGGCCAAAATAAGACAGTTTGTGATGTCGTATGTATCGATTAACTCTCTTTTAACATCGAGTGTTCTCAAGACTTTTTCGTTTGTTCTGTTTTTTGTAACGTATTCTTGCTAGTCGTCGAGATACCCAGAACTCGAAGCTTCTAGTTTTTAAAATTAATTCTTTGCCCATACACTCGCTACTTGAATGAACTCACGTAAAATTATAATATAACGCCAACAGGTCTACACAAGTGCATCTGCGGGAGATGCGGATGAAGTAGACACTGCGAGACTTCCTGAGGAGGCGACTCAGATTATATCTTGGTACATCGATCAGTGGACTGGTAAGCTATATCCTTTTGTGCTCGTGAAACAGTTATTCATGTCTTTTTTGTAGATGACAAGCTCTCTCTTAATTTAACGTCTCTGGGTTTCCCAAGGGGGTAGTATACAGCGACCGGACCCAAGACTAATGTCAGACATTTTATCAGCTGCCTTATAGAGACGAAGTGGGGATTCCATGAATTCAGTCACATTATAGTTATACTAGCACACAACCAGATGAAATCTGACAGATAAATTTGCTCAATTATGAGATCGAACCAAATGCCTCTCGAATAGAAGCCCAGCGCTCTATTACATTAGCTAGCTCGCGTTTGTTTCCTCACGCAGAATTTTGGTCTCTTCATAATATCCACCACTTCCTCAAAACATGATGTCAAAACTGAAACCTTGACGCCCATTCCTTTGAATCAACCCTTTGGGATTTCAACATGACATCAACATTGAGAAGAAAATGGAAAGTTAGTGGACCAATAGGGGCAAACCTTATTAAAGATCCATCACAAGGATCTGACTCTTTTATTTACATTTATAATATTTGACGGTTTTCCATAGCAAGAATCGATATCTAGAAAACCATTGGTGCTCATAATATTACTATTTAATTGTTTAGTTCAAATGTATTAACACACACAAACATACACATATGAAGTGATATATAGGTTAAAAATAGTTTGATTGGTGATAGCACGTTACATTGATCATATTTTAATTTCAGATACTAAAAAGAACGAGTTTCTCCACAAACTTGTACTAAAATTAGATCCACGCCAACACTACTTCATATCCAGCTTCTTGTCGGTATGTTTTCTTTGTTTTAAGTAAACGTAAAATGCTATACAAACTAAAGAAGAGATTCAATTGTTCATTATTAAAAACAACTAAATGTACCTTTTTTGCCACGAAAAAGAAGTCATACTTTTATTGCCTTCAGTAATGAAAAAACTCTTGGTTATAATTATTATGAGCTAAGAGTGTGGTAAAATTTAAACAGTTCTCTCATCTTTATTTGCTATGCCGTAGTGAAGAAAGAATTACCGCTTAAAGTATTCGTATCGAAATGCCGTAGCCTTCCATTGTTTTCTCTATTCTGACAACTTGGGTGTTGCATTGGGGAAATCTTTGGATTTTAAAACGTTATAATTTATTCTTTTTTACGATAACTTTCAATCATTATGTCATCGTGCTTCGTTTTTGTTCTCAAGTGCCGAATACAAACTATTACTCATGATCTCACAGAGATTTATTGTGAAAGATAAAATAGCACGGAGACATGTCTTTAGAGAATCAACTTTATAAAAAAAAAAACTAGTACATTGTAATAAATGTCTAATTGACAACAGGAATTATCATTAAATAATCATTTAACTAACGATAGAAAAGGTTGATAAGACTATGACATGATAACATTTTCAGACCCAGGCGTGTTAAAAACCACAGTGCTGTAGCTTCAATAACAAAATGATGTCTTTTAAAATAAATCGTATTGTAGCTGAATTATAAACTAACGTCTGTTAAAAATAATTATCGTGTTGTAGTTTTAAAAAGGAATAATACGCCTGCACCCTGGTTTGTACTTTTAAGATAAGATCGTTGAGTCCTTTTGGGGGGATTCTGAAAGAAACTAAGTATCACCAGAAAAGGGATTTTGTACGCACACCAATAAAACGATCATAACTTGATGATTATGCTAAATTATATAAGATATTCAAGAAATAATGCTCACCTAAATGACATAACGTTTGTACTTTTTCCTCACTATAATTTGATTTTAGCTGAAACATCACAAGGATATTGTGGGTCTCCTTCCCGACCACCTGGCTCTCAAGATCTTACAGTATCTCTCTCCAAAAGAATTGCTAACCGCTGGTCAGGTAGGTATTTAAGTTCGGTTTTTACTTTGGTTTTCTCCTTAACTTTGTTGGTAAGAGAATTGGAATTTTCTACATGTTTCAATAATTTAAAAAAAGTTCTCTTTGAATCCTATACATGTACACATCCACAATTCTTTATGTTCTCAGAATCCTCACGTTTATGTTATCCGAATTAGTAATGCACATTCAAAGCACTTTTGGGTAAATGCAAGAGGGTATAACTATGAAGTATTGATTAACCACTCGTCTCTTGACCATAATTTCAACCGCTCAAAGGAACAATGTTTAAAAATGCGACAGTGTGCCAAAGTGTTGAAATGGGTTTTCAGTCCTTCTTGCCCTCTTCTTTGCCTCCGCTTGCAGGTTAGCAAGCGATGGACACGTCTAGCCAACGACAACTCCCTCTGGCGGGCAAAATGTGAGGAGACTACCCTGGAGATCCCGGTACCATCAGCCCCAGAATGGAAGCGAGTCTACAAAGATAACCTCTACCTCAGGCTGAACTGGAACAAGGGATATTATTCCACCGTGGACTTTCGAGGTCACACACATAGGTAAAAAAATTGACTAACTGTTCTGGTTCTCAAGTGTTGTTGAACATAAAATTGATTGTCCCATGTTTATTAACCTAAGCACCTTGCCTGATCCATTTGAAGAAAATTAATATGTTCATAGTCATGATATTTAAACGTGAGGTCCTTTTTAAGATTGAAAAATGCTTTTTCACATATATTTAGTGTTTTCCTTGCTTTTTTCCTTGCTTCCTATCCCCTCTCTCTCTCTCTCTCTCTCTCTCTCTCTCTTCTCTCTCTATATACTACCTATCGATCTATTTATATATCTATATTATCTATCTTTATATATCTTTGTTTTATATATATATATATATGTGTGTATATATTCCCCATTTATTTTCTCGTGTATACGTGTGTTTTTTATGCAACTCATAATAATGAAATATTAATGATAATTTACTTTTGAAGTTTGCAACTGAAACGCATTTTGTCGAACTCTAGTTAGATATTTATCATGTGTGGCAGTCATCTCTTTTGATTGTACATTACACCATACATGTAACAACGATGCTGTATGTCCACCTCAGTGTTCTGTGCGTGACGTGTGACGAAAACCGCCTGGCCAGCGGAAGCTCCGACAAGACCATCAAAGTGTGGGACATCCACACAGGTCACCTGCAGCACACGCTCAAGGGACACTCCAAGGGCGTCTGGTGCCTGCAGTTCTTCACCAAGCTCTTGCTGGTGTCTGGTAGTTTCGATAGCACCATCAGAGTAAGTCAAGACACTCTCGAGAAAAGGAAAGCAAATTAGGACTGAAAGAAGGATAGATAAAGGACTAACGAGGATTTAATTATTATTACATTTCAGAGGGCAGCTTCACAAATTTTTTGACGGGTCTAAAGTGGCAAATACTCTGAATAGGGGATTTTTCTCGAGGGTTTACATTGTGACAAATCATTTCTTGTCATAGTAAATAATGAGTTTATATCCCAGTAAAAAAATTATGAACCTTTTTACGTTGCATATTTTGTATCTCTCCTTTTGTGGACTTAAGGGCCTGCTAGCTCTGATGGTTATGATATATCGCAGTTTTGTTTGTTGAAGGTTTGGAATTTGAGGACTGGCACCACAACCAGAACTTTGCTTGGACACACAGGCCAGATTTGGTGTCTGAAGCGGCATGGGCCATATATTGTGTCAGGCTCTCAAGACAAAACGGTAGGCCTCAGGCCCCCTTCCCCCCTTTCTCTCTTTCTCTATCTTCCTTCTGTCTCTCTCTATGTTCCTATCTCTTCCTCTTTACCCTCTTGGTTTCAGTTATATGCGTTATGATGTAATCAATATATGTATCTGTCTACTATTATGTACACACCATTAAGACGAGTCTCTTGTCGTCTCATCGACCGAAGATGTACCTAAAATAATTATTATTATTTAATGAGTCTCTTGTCGTCTCATCGACCGAAGATGTACCTGAAATTATCGACGTAGGTCCTTTTAATTCGATTGCATTAAGAATATAAAAAAATACCAGGTAAAATTGACTTACAACAAACGACTTATGCAGTGTCAACCAATATATCAATATATTTCATCAAAGAAAACTAAGACCTCTCCTAGTGAAGCGGCTCCTAGCTTGTAAAATAAGATCCAATGGGGCAAGGGATCCCAGAGAATTTCCAGGACTTTTTCCATCGCATTGTATTGACACCGACTTGACCAGCAGGGAAAGCACGAGACGACCCGAGCAGTGATCGAACCCATAAACTTTACATGAATGATGTAGGCCTTGACTACCTCCCCCACCCCCCTCCCCACCCCTCACCTCTTAAGATAGAAAGAGAGAGAGAGAGAGAGAGAGAGAGAGGGGGGGGGGGGGGAGAGAGACTGAAAGAGACAGAGAAATCTCTTTGGTTTTTTTTTCTGGTTTTTAAAGAAAAGTTTACCTTATGTCCACAGGCAAAGGTATGGGATATTGGTCGTAGTCTTCTAGTGCATACGCTGGTTGGTCACAATGCTGCAGTATTTTCCTTGGATATAGCTGAGGATGGAAGTCTCATTGTCACCGGATCGGCTGATAGAGTAAGTGTTGCAAATAACTGGTGGTGTGACGGGTGTAATGACGAATTTGTGATGATAATATATACCACAATGAATAAGATAAAAAGGAGCATAGTATTGGTATTGATGGAGCTGATGAGATGTGGATGACATTGATACATATGGTGTTAGGGTCTTAGTGGTGTTAGTGTTGATTGTGATGGTGGTGTTATGACAAACTGTTGCTTAAAGGTATTTCTGATGGTTAGAGTAGCTGTGGTATGCTATTGTTGGTTTCGCTGATGTTTGATACAACTATTCATCGTTGCTAAAGAGGGTAATGACAAAGAAAGTCACTTCCTTCTTTTAAGAAATGGTAAAAACTAAAAAGGGTGGAAAGGATTAATGGTTGCATTGTTTTTACGCAGTCGCCTTAAAGTTCAGCTTCAGGCTTTTCTTATTTACTCTGACTGTAATTGATTACTTTGCGCGATACATGCAAGGTCTCAGATACCTGTTAAATGGAAGTTGATCAAGTTATACACTGCAATGAAACAGTAACGCGAACATCTTCATCCTCAGAGCGTGCGCATGTGGCGGTCCACCACTGGTCAGATTGTGAAGGTTGTGTGGGTCAGTCCTACTATTTCAATCATGGCGGTCAGCTACAGCCGCGGATACTTTGCTTGTTCTTACGATGGTACCATTTGTCTCTACAAAGGAGCAAAACTGGTGAAAACGTTTAATGAGCACAGAAAAAGGTACACACGTATTTGTTTACAGTCTGTACTGTTATGTTAAAATGTGTGATTTTTTTCTTTTAACAAATAAAATGCATTTAGAAGAGATAATTTTCCGAAACTAAATAATTGTTTCATTATGATAATTTCGCTGATTTCAAAATTATTTTTTTCGCTCATGTATTTTAACAATGCTGTCTTCCTCTCTCTTTATCTTTTTTGGCGACGTTTAATCTATCTACATATCTATTATGTCTTTTCCTGTGCAACATTCTATGAATATGAAGTTGAAAATTTGATTGACAATAAACTATATTAGGGCTACTCTAATAACCAGACTATGTGTTCTTCATTATCCATTCAATACACGTGTATATTTTTGTAACTTTATCCCTTTATGAAAAATGTGTTTTAATAATGGCACATTGACGTACATGATATGAATCCTGCGTGGAAATCTCGGAGACGTTAAACAAGACACGTTATTTCGCCTATTTTTTCCAGAGTGGAGAGCGTTAATTTAAGAATCGTCGATGCCGAGCAGGGTCAAGGTTATATAATCAGCGCAGGGAAAGACGGCTTCATCAAGTATTGGGACATCACACAGTAAGTCAGTGTCTTTGAGTTCGAGTATCAGTATGCAGCAGGGGAGTTTGTGGTTGTTAAAAGTCATTTTGTTGCTGTTGTTGAAATCCAGTAATTTCATCTGCAATGTACCGTTTGTGTTTAATTTTCTTCACCTTGGCAAAAAACAACAACAAACAAACAAAACAAAGACAAAGACAGGTACTGTGCATTTTTTGTTTTTTTCATGTTGTATGTGTGAACATTAAGTCTTTTCCAATTTAAGCAGGTGTTAACACATGGTGATTTTTCTTGTAGTAACTTATAAATTCGAATGAAATTTAAAGGTTGAATGTGATAAATCCCATTTATTACTATTAACATGTGCTTGATTATGATATATATAATAATTATGAGCCCCATTAAGTAAAACGTAAACCAAAAGGAAGAATTTATATTTAAAACATTTATGTGGATTACTCAATTTGTTTTTACTATCAAAGAGAGTCAAAACGAAGAATCATGACTTTTGGGTGACATTACTAGGTCACTTCAATGTATGTTATTAACTTTTTTTCTTTCTTTGATTGAACATGGAAAAGTGATTTTTCCCTCAGTTTTTGTTTGTTGTTTTCTTTTCGTCACCAACCACTGAGAATTTCGGGGAAGCAGAATAAAAGCCTAACATTGTTTAAGCTAATGGTAAACAATTACCGGTATTTCTCTCTCCACAGGGATGACAGCGTGCAGACCTTCACAGGCCACAGAGAACCCATAAACTGCATCTACGTAGATGAGCGGCGTATTGCCAGTGCATCCTACGATCACAAGATCAGAGTGTGGGATTTTAACGTAGGGATGCCCCCAATAGAGAAACCCCATAATGATGAAGAAGAGACAGAAATTGGAGGAGAACAAGAGGGAAGCAGCGACGAAGAAGAGGATGGAAAAGAAACTGAGACAGTTTCATTAATTTGAAATATTATTGATAAAGAACATGTGAAGTGAGCAATGCACAGGTTTAAAATAGAAAATATAACTGTTGACAGAAACATATATTTTCCCTTAGAAACTGTAAGATGTTGGTGTTTATTTTAACCACAAGTTTTTGGAAAAAAATTGATGAAACTAAGTAGAAATACTAGTGAGTTGTTTTGTTTTTGTTTTTTTTTACAGAAGAGAATAGCTGGAGACATTATTATTCCTAGTAATAGTTATTATTACTTTTTGATTTCCAATTTCACTAAATATATAATTATAATTATAGTGCTCATTCAATTCAGACTGAGAACACCAGATAGGCAGGCTATAAATTACTATTTCAAATCAAATGCAAGTACAATTGAAGATTGAGTTACTTTGCTGTTTATTTACTTGCATTTATCTTGTTTTTTTGCTTTGTTACAAAGTGTATACATCACTTGACAGTTTCCTGCACAACACAATGTAACTTTATCCATTCAATCTGTGTTGTTATATACATAAAAAATGTGTGAATTAAAACTTTGATGTTTTAGCTGGAAGAGTCAAGCGTATCAACCAAGCATGCATCTTAATAGGAATGCATTAAACTTTTCTCCTTTTTTTTTTGTTTATGAAATCACACTTTATAAGTCTTTTTTTAAATTTATTATCCATCATTATTTGCTATTTTTTAATATTAACTAGATCAGCTGCTATGCAAAAGAGCAATCTCTGATTTGCTGATATTTGAACCACAGATCTTTTGCTCATAGTTTAGAGAAGTGACAGACTGAGTTACCTATACCCCGTTTTTTTATATGTCAATACTCAAAATTATTACATAAGTATTGGTTTAAAGAATGAAGGTATTTATTGCCTTTATCGGTGTGATATATCCTTACATAAAATCATTGTGGAAAAGAAATTTGGAGATTGAGATGGTCTTGAGAATACCCTTAGTCATACAAACTAATGTTTATTGAAAAATATGGTTATAATGTGCATGGGACAGACTATGTTGAATAATTTCCTCTTTGCTCACATAAATAAAATCTTATCTTTTTTTTAAAAAAGGTAATGCATTTACTTCAGCTGTGGTAGTATACATATGTATATAGTCTCTAAACCACACCAGTATTAAGCTTAAGTCTGTGATAAACTTCTTTGCATTTATGAACAGGTAATTACGTACACTGTACATGCATAAACTTACTTGTTTTATTGCCTTTGAATATCTATATTATGTTTATGATATTTGTGCCGCTTAAGCTTATAAAAAAAATCGAACACTAATATATTGCCTATCATAGTCTCAAATTATGTCATTGGTCTTTCAGTTTCAATATTTTTAACATATGAATATGAGTATGTATAGTACAAGCACATTTAAAAGAAAACTTTTGTTCATTCTGTCTCATTGTTGCCGCAGGCCTACCTGTCTTTAAATTTTTTTTAAACAGTCAATTTTTATTGATTAAGTTTATTCTTGTCACTTCATTTTTTACTATAAATAATTCCAGATTCAAAAATTTGTTCTCAATAAACAATCATGAATTGTTTTGCCCTATGGTATTTGTCATTTTTCAAAACTAATTTGACATTCTTTTTAAAATGTCTATATTTTTGTTTCACTGTAAATTAACATTTAGTCTTTCTTCATTAAAAAACATCTCATTCAAGACAGCTTTATACAACTGCATGTATATTAGAATTAAATCTATCTCTGATGCATAAATATATATAACAATATAGAGGGAATTTAAATAGCTAAGATAAGCAATAAAATTAAAAATAAATTTATTTTGCAAACTACCCTTTTCACACGGTTTTTCTCAAAATTGCATAGATTTTAATATGTAATTCAAGAAAGAAAAAAAAGAATTGAAAGGTGGACATCACTGCAAAAAATGACACAATAGAGTTTAGAGAATGAATTAACATTTAAGTTCGAAAGTTATTGTGATTTGAAGAGCTACCTTTTTTTCTCTGCCCACTTTTACTGCCGGAAAGATTTCTAGGATTTAGAGTTGAAATTCTGATTTTGAAATGCAAATACTCATGTTCATGATCACAAAATCACCATGAACTATTTGCACCTGTCACCGTTATAAAAATCATTTTTTTTTAAGTTCTGACAAAAGAACTATGCAAGCATAATAACTAATAAGTCAACATAATTGTCACAAGATACAAACATAAAGTAAGCAGGCTATTAACTTATTAACTTCGAATTGATTGAAATAGTAATTTATTCAAACTTTTAAATCAATTTCACATATAAAATTAAAATATTATCGAAATAAAATGGTCAAAGATCACAAACTTTGAAGCTTCACTGAAAGTTATACTGCATGTTATCAACTTGCACTGAGAATTAAGTCACTTTGGTGTGAGCAGTTCCCCAACAGAGGTTGTTGTTTGGTTGGTTTAACGTCCAACAGCAGCACTATATAGGCTATATTGTGGACGGGCGCCAAGACGGACGTCTGACAATTTTATGTGCCGCCACACACGAGACAGGGCGGGGATACCGGATACCATGAATCTTGTCTCAGCCGGTCACCCCAAGAGAGAGCTGTGACAACAATAAACTTGTTTAAAAACAACTCAAATATTTGCTAACCTCTAATGCTGGTGAAGTCCTGAGATCATAGTTTGTGGAGGATATATTAGCTAACTAATCATTCATAAAGATGGCTAGTTTCTAGCACTTGGTGCTCTCTTTGGCACAGACATTATTGAATTCAAGGTACAAAAGAAAACATGATACATGTACAGTCATCGGACACAGCATTTTCAAGGAGACATTAAAAACAAGTGTCTGTCTTCTTTATTTTACCCCACTCCTAATTGTACTACTGTTTATATAACTCTCTTTTAGTTTCATCTAGAACCTTTCTGATCAATAATATATTTGAACCGAGTCAAAAAAATTAAAAAGATTTTATTTTACTTACATTCTGCTTGAGATTCTAATTTTCGAGTGAAATTAAACAAAATAGTAATAAAAAGTGGAATAAATGCAGATGCATAAAAAAAGAAATGAAAGTAAGAATTTAGAAATTTGAACTAAGAAAAAATTAAACATAACAGCAGTCTAGAGATCAGAAAATTCAGCACCGATCAAAAATAGGAGCACATATTCATTAAGATTTAAGGCTTCTTTACATGAAAAGAATACAAATTTGTTTTGTACACATAAAATAGCTTTAAAGAAATTCAACTTAAATATTTGATAGATCACTGTTTTCTTTTTTCAGTATAATCATTCTATATTTAATTATATGGTATGCAAATATTAATAAAGAACAAATTGTCAAGAAAAATTAACATAATTAAAAATGAAGAGAGGAAAGACAGCATGTTGGGCATATATTTTGCCTTCATTTTATTTGCAATCACATTTTTTGTCTTTGGACTTCTGTTCTTTTTGTTCCATTTGACCAAAAAAAAAATGGTTTAGTCAACCAGTTAGACATATTTAAAAAAAAAGAAAAAGGTTTTAAAATATGGTAAAAATTGTACTCACGAACATTCTTATTTGCAAACTCGACAAATAAAAGCAAACTGTGATAATTAAAGTCTTTGGCTGACGATGGAAAAATTAAAACAAATCAGAAAAAAGAAGTCCTAAAGTTAAAAGTGGCAATTCTAAGATGCATGACATAGATTCAGCTGCAGATTGGTAACAAATGTTACTTCTGGGGTGTGGGTCCAATTAGCAAATAGTGTCTCTCAACACATAACTTATACTTTATCTTTATTTATGTCTATATTTATAAAATTTTGAAAAAATAAATAATGCCAATAATGTTGAAGATTGAAAGAATCAAAATTAGCATAATTGTTATGGGTACAAATGCAAGCTATCAGCACCAATGGACCATTTTCATGGATCAGTAAGCATGCTTTAAAACAAGCATTAATGCCCAAGTCTATGTTAGAATTAGAAGAAAAAACAAAAATAATGTTATCTTTCCAACAAAATGTTTATAACTGCAATATACTTTTAAGTGTGCACAATATTATCTGTTTTCATGCACACAGTGATTTGCGTCTAATTGCAATGCAAAGCTAATAATGAGTTCCCTTTGCTATCACTTTACTGGTTATAACAACAAATTGCTGGGCAAGCCTTTATGTTAACATGTTTGAACCAAAATTATCTTGACTTCATATCAGACTAACTGTTATTACCGGAAGACATGTTTGTAATTTAAACACAAGATAGTGTTTATGCAGGCCAGAGTGCATGAAGATTTTTAAATACTGTAAATGAAACACTAAAATTGCATCTCGCTCATAAATGGTTAGAAGGAGGTGGCTTTTCCTGATCAGATGTTGACGACTCCTGAGTGCCATATTCCCTTGGGGAAAGTTCCTCTGTTTTCCCTTTCATAAGTCTCTCAATTATGCCAGCATAGTACTCTCCAAACACAGAACGGTTATGAGAAGTGAGACGCAAAAAATTGCCAAACACCTGGGCTAGATCTTGTTGGATAGCAGAGCACCCTTTGGGCACTCTTAGACTGGTCATCTTTTTCCCAGACATCCCTTCTCTCATAAAGCCCATCAACCTGTTCACTGTAAAGCACAAAACAAAACAATACATTTGAAACCATCAAAATTGCAATGTTTTGGTGATCATTAGCAAATTTAGTAAATATTTTGTCAATGGACATGTTACGGCAATACGGTTTATCAGTAATAATTACATGGAACATTGCACACAGGATGGGCAGCTCAAATGCGCACTACTCTTTTACTGACTTTATTTTTATCCATTTTTTCAGGAGCATCTAATAACTCAGACGGTGGAGAAAACAGAATTCAAACCAAGTTTGACCACAACCGATCTATTTTATTGGAGCCTTGTACTATCTGTGACTATAAGGATAGCATAGCAATTTCTCTTAGTTGTTAATTCTGAAGCTAAAAATGAGCAGCATATTGTACTCCATAGATAATAGTCCTAAAACAAGACAAAACATTGACGTTTTTTTAAAGCAAATTGCAGTTAATGTTATCTATCCAGAACTATTAATGACACAAAAAAATCAGCAATTCCACACATTTATAAAGATCAATAACCCCATTGCATTAGGTTGACCTTTCAAGAAGCAATAATAAAAAAAGTAAGGAACTGAACATTTAAAAATAAAGGATATCTGTTTTACATTGATTCTTTTTATGGAATCCTAAGTTTAATTCAAAATGATGTATTAGACACCTTGTGAAGTTCTAAATGTTCTACGGATTTTTGTTTATAACCAATAATTACATAATAAATGATAACATATAAAAGTGCATTACAGGTACCGAAACATTCATCTTAAAAATTGCTCAAGGTGTGATATCTGATTGAGTTAAACTCTCTTTAAAATATTATGAATTAAAAGAAGCTAAAGAAAGCATTACAGTAAAAAGTTACAATTTGATAGAGCTAAGTAGTTCTATCCAAAGAAAAAAATCAGTAAACAGTAAAGCAACATACCCATTAGTTTGCGTACTGTGTTTGTACGGTTTGCTAAATCTTTAATCTGTCCCTGTAATGCTTCCTGAGATTCTACTGTCAAATTAGGCAAACTGCGGCTGGTAAGGCTATCATTAACATCTTTCACCACCTGGGCAGCAATCGATTCCAGAACTGGGCCTATACCTCTGCAATATCAATTTTAACAAGTCTATAAATCATTTTCAATACATCTACCTCTAATCAGTTAACACACACACTTCAATGACACAAATGAATGTAAAGACTTTCACTCACACATGGGTTACCTCTTTTTTTTTTCTCTAAAACGTACACTGGAATTAAGTACATTTTTTCTGCTGAAAAATGTCCAAAATTAACATTTAAAGTGCCTCATTATCAAGTTGAAGATAGAAATAATACAAATGATTATTACTTTATTTGAAGTATTGTAAGAAGGGCACTTTAAAAATATTGCAATTGAAGCAATATTCTTTATTTGTATGTAGTATTGTAAGAATGACAGGCTACCGCTCTGAAAATATTTAAATTGAGGCAATGTCAAGATCTTCTTCTATACCGGCATACATAGTGGACAAGTTCTTTAAAACTTACTTTCCAGCAACATCTTGCAGTAAAACCTCAACATGTTTCTTCAGTTTTACTTTGAGATCTTCCACACCATCCACAGCTGGTCCCACAACACTGTATGTCAAAAGTTGCGCAGCACTGATCAATGCTAGTGTATGAAGTCTGTCCCTCATAGACATGAAGCGGAACTGGTCCATCATTAGAGTCTAATAATGAAAGAAAAATTAGAAAAAACTTTAAAATCTATAAACCATGGAAAATCACAACAGAAAAATAAAACTAGTAATAAAGGTCTCAAAAACTTTCTCAAACAAACCGCCTAGTAAAAAAGTAAAAAGTACAATGTTAAACAACCAAAATAGTACATACAATAATAATAATAATAATAATAATAATAATAATAATAATAATAACAATAATAATAATAACAATAATAATAATAATAACAACAACAATAATAATAACAATATATTACAGCAGTTTTTCATAATGATCTTTAACAGCTACTTCTTTTAAGTAATTATGAAATTCGATTTGATTACACATATAATAAAACAAATGTATTACTCAGAAAAAATACAAGGACTCTGATAAATTCAACAAGTGATACCTCTGGGAAATTTTTAGGGTCTGGCCACTCCAACACCTCGAGATAAGCTTCTGTCATGATGTTGGCTGGTGTGAACACAGGATTTGCAGAGGCACCTGCCTCATTAGGCTGCATTTGACTATTGCTCTGCAGATTTTCAAAGTTGCGTTTCAGCCATACTTTTGTGTACTGGAGACCATCTATACTTACAGCTGTGGTAGTGATAAAAGGGGGAGATAAAAAAAATTGTTATGAAGCAGTTTCAATCCCTGATAGGGTCGAACAGGAAGTCGGGAAGATGCTGATAACATAATTTTTTTTTTCTTATACAGTCATTGTGTACTTGTGAAATATTACCCGCTGAAACGGGACAGAATTCAGACATCTCTCTCAAACGGCAGCGTTCAGATCAAATTGTTTGCTATTTGAAAATGAGAACTGCACATCTCTTACAATTTATGAATAAATTAAACAGATGTGGTGGTATCAGGGCCTTCAGTGACACTTGGCAACTTTGCGACTCTGCTATTAGCAAATCATACTGTGTTATCAATTAATTTTTATCAAATACACTGCCATTATGCATGAAATTTTTGTCATTAAAAATAACGTAACTTCGTTTTATTTATATGAATGACTTTTCAAAGGAAAAAATGGACAAGATTACAAATTGTTTTGCTATAATGTAAAAATCACCATCCATACCTCGCTGAGCCTCCAGGAAAGATGCAAATTTCTTTCTTTCATATTCTATAGAATTCTGTTGTATGTATGGTCTGATTTGTTTAATGGTAAAATTCGCCATATCTCTTTGCATCAGTTGCAGTGTTTCCATAATGGTTCTGAAGGAAAAAGAGGAGCAAATGTGTTTTACACTATACATCTCAACTGATTTATAAAGATTATAAAAACAAGCTGTACAATAAAGTTAACTTAAGTCTGAAAATTAAAACAAACAAACAATTAAAATTATTTTTTTTTCATTTCTTGAAAGTCAGAATAATTTATAAAATGTATCACTTTAATTTCTTATATTCGTTCCCAACTTAATATAATGACTTTACTTCTCATGACTATGACTGACACTATCTAAGGCATAGTGTTCTTAGTTTACCATATTATAATACTATTACTACAAAGTGATGACAATGGTTGTACTCGCAAAGTGTATATTTTAGTAACTTTATGCCTTTTTCTCAGCTTTCGATTAACCATCACCATTTATCATAACCATTTTTTGTTGTAACTGTTGTTATGAATTATCATCATTGTTACTGAGCAACATGTTTAGTATTATCTGTGCACACCTGATCTTACACACTTCTGACTAATGATCATGGCAATTCTTTTTTTTTTTTTTTGGTAATTGTAAGAAGTCTCCTATAAACTTGTTAAGTACATGACTTTATTTGCACATATTTTAACAACAGAATCTAGCTAAAATTAACACACTTTCCTGTAGAAAGCCATTAATTTACTAAGTGTTCTTGAAATGCAGCTTGTATCAAATCAAAGGTGAACAAATTCAGTTGAAAACTGTCCTCAACTTGAAATCGAACCCCAAAAAGGTCACTTTCACCATAAAAAAATAAACCATTAAAGTTTATATAGTGGAGATAGTGAGAACACTTTAGCAGTTTTTGCAATATGACATGGTAAAATCCTTAGCTGAGAAGGCTAATACAGATTTATGGGTCGATAGTTATAGCTAGTAATATTGGATGGATCCCATCACTGACAACTTTACATACTATCATACAGAGACAGTGCTGTGATTCCAGCTAACACCATTGTCATTGACTGAAACAACCACTAGGGGACAAATGCATTAACCCAATCGTGGGTTTCGAACCAGGAACCTCCCTATTAAGAACCAGACGCAATTTACATCACAGAATTAAGTGTAGATCAATACTATCGGATCTCACTAAGATTTAGAATCTAAAACTAGTCTACATCTAGATTCAACATCACAAGATGTACCAATGAGCCAAAGCTTCAAGTTTGAATATAGTTCGATTTGGTAACAACAGATCGATTTGTTTCGAGCTATCGATCTTCAATCAGCAAAAGAGTTGCTACAAATGGGATTTCCCTGTAAAGATCGAAAATGTACGAAAATGATACAAAATCATATCACTAAAAAAAAAGCCACAGGATGGACAGATCACCGGCGAAGGAAGCATGTTCAAAAAGAGCCACGAGAAGATGATACTGAACATATTTATCTGTATAGTCAATAGATCTATGCAGGTACGCATAAGACCTAACTTTTTTGTCAGAATTTAAAACTTTTTAAGGACCCAAGAAGTTGCCGGGCCAATCAAAAATGGTTTCAGCAAAATGTATTTTTATGTTCGATTAAATACGATCAAATACATATATTTTAGCACTGATATGCACAGGTGTACTCAGAAGGCCAACTATGTACTAAGTTGTATTATAGGTACTGGTTGGCAGCTATGAAAATTCATTAAAGTAAATAACAATAATACCTTCGGCAGACTCTATGAAAACTAAGTTACATATTTATGGATTAAAAATATTTTTTATGTGAAATTGTTCAATCACAACCACAAATGAATGTTAAAGCACTAACTTAAATTTGGGTACCACTTCCTTAATGGTACGGATTTCAGCAATCTTATCATCTCGTGCAGGTGCACATAATCTGCCCATGACATCTGCCACATAGCTGCCGTAGTAGTCAAAATCAAATGCACCCTGCTCAATCTGTTGGCGGATCAGGTCCATATCAAGCACCTCCAAGATTTGATCCTTCATGCGCTGTTGCTGAGGCAGGAGGATTCCCACTAAGACCTACAGTTGATTCAAATTTAATAAGATTATAATAGAAAAGCAGTGGCGCAGGAGAATGTCTTCTCTTCCCATCCGTCATAAAGCATAGCATCTAATCAAAAACAGAATAAAAAGCATGTTACTCATAACAATGTTATATTTAGTCTGTTAGATAAAAGTCTGTTACATAAATCTACAAAAGATGCATTTTTACAAGCTTCTAAATGACATGCATTCTAATTTTCTTGCAAATCTCCTTTCTTTAAAATTGAAAAATGACACAGATAAGTGATAAAACCGAACATAGTAGTTAGTACTTTACCAATAACTTCATAATGTACCCCTGAAAGTACTTGCCTCTTTTAGCTCCTCCAACAGGGAGTACACCATGCTGTAGTCAGGTGGATCCCTTTCTATCTTTTCCTGAAACGCATCCCAAAATGCTCTTTTCACCGTTTCAGTGACTTGTTTTTCAAGGCTGGGAAATATGAAGAGCACAGTGAGAAAGACAACACAGACAATTAAAATTATAGTCAATAATAAATACCAATTGAGACAATTTTTTGGAAATTTTCTATTTCCTAACATCATGTTAAGTAGTATCTACTTACTTTGAGACAAAACAACAAAAAGTAAACAAACAAGTATGTGACACATTTTATAATTAAATATATGACTTTCACACCTGTTTTGGGGTGCTTGCTCTTTAGGCAATTCAAAGTCATTGTTAACAGCAATCTCGTGGGCCAGTGTCATATTTTTCATATCATCCGCTGCAGACATCAACTGTTCAAAAGTCACAAATTTAGGTGGTGATGCTGAAAACAAATGAGTATTAACGAATAATTTTAATGCAATACCTTTTTTTTTTTTTTTTTTTTTACAATTTTTCAAACAATTCTGAAAAGAAATAATTATTAATCAATGAGTAATCAGTATGTAAATACAAAAGAGAAATGATAACTGCATGAAATAAAATAGACTATACTGTGATTTTTCTGCAACTGGGTTCTATTTCTCACATTCAATATTATTTAACCAGACAGGTAGGTTTTTGTAGGAATTGTAGAGATAGCTTATCAAAATGTAACTTAAACAGTTACAACAGACATATTTGATTACATTTTAAGTAAGCACTTCTAAATCAAACAATTTTAGCAAAATTGACCAGTGATGAAAATCATTCAATTAAAACAAACTAAATGCTAGCCAGTGAGTTTTAAAGAGAACCCCCCCTCCCCTTACTAATTATTGTATAAAAAAATAAAGGTATCAACAATTACATGCCCTGGTAGCCTTTTCTGAAGTTTATTGACAGAGCAAAGTATTCAATTTCTTTACAAATATTTTCAAAATTGCTAATTGCTATATTTTTTTTC
The DNA here is from genome assembly GCA_003991915.1 of Elysia chlorotica. Classification (NCBI taxonomy): domain Eukaryota; kingdom Metazoa; phylum Mollusca; class Gastropoda; family Plakobranchidae; genus Elysia; species Elysia chlorotica. Next base: position 108,846 of record RQTK01000001.1, on the reverse strand, counting down.
AACAAATCAATTGGCAACAATTGCTAAATTAAAAAAAAAAATATAAAAGAACATGACAAATTACCTCCAACCATGTTCAACAACTCATCTGGAATATGTGGCGGATGTGGGGACTGACCATTCTGAATATATGGATTTTGGCTGCCTTCACTAGCATCAGGCTTTTCTTTGCTATTTTGATGATCAGACATGGTCCAATGATAAAATCTTAGCAGATCGGCTGTTTTGATCAAACAAGCCGTGCCAAAGGACTGCACAGAAGAAACAAGAAAAAAAAATGGCTTTAGAGCTACAGTGTATTTATCCAATTATCTGGTGAAAATTCTGTACAAAAAAACCCCAACAAAAACAGATCGCAGTTGTGGGCTCATGCACATAGGTCTAGTAAATTTTAAAGGTCTTCATACGCATCTTCTGCACCTCTTAGTAGAAAAATATACCCTACTGCAACAGTAGATTTGGATTTTTTAAAGGTATTTTTCCACAGTGATAAAAGTAGGCTTTCAGTGAAAATGGTCGAAAAATGATCACTCTTTATGGGATTAGAACTCTCGACTTAAAAATGCAGCGGCACTGAATCGTCTTGCCACTCAAAGTGAGCATGGTTCATACAACCGTGACTTGTTATCTTGATTGGGAAAATCTAAAGCACACCAAAGACAACCACTATAATGCTCCATGCTCGCCTTAAGTGGCAAGGCGATTCATTGCTGCTGCACCTACAAGTCAAGGGTTCTAATCCCACAAAGCGCAATCAATGTTCAGCCATTTTCACTAAAAGCCTAAGTACTTCTATCACTGTGGAAAAAATGTCCAGTGGTCTGCCTCTTCTAAATCTAATTTACATTTTAAGTAAAGCTGAAATTTTGATGCACAATGTTTTAAGATAAAGAACATTTAGTATTTAGTGGATATATCTATCTATAGGCACATTTATTATGATCAATGCAATCATACTTTATCAAAACATTTTAACATTTTCCAGAAAATTGACGTTATCAGTTTAAAAAAAAAAAAAGGTGTTGACTGTAAATTATGAACAGATCATTTAGTTAATAGATTTCATACTCCAAAGCAAAGCCCCTCTCTTTACAGATAAATGAAGAGACCAGCATAGCCCCTAGATGATCTCTAAAGACTTAGCCTAGGTCTAGGTTTTAAGCGTCGATAAACGTCTTTATCGTATCTACAGGTTTTCATCCAAATAGTGTTTTTGTCCAAATGTTGCAATACGCAATCTATTTAAGTGTTTCTGTTCAGGCTAACCTTCAAATAAAGCTAACCTCTTTTATAATTTAACATTTTCCTAGATGTCTTTTGGGGAGATTACTTACTGTCTTAAGAAAAATATTTGCTATAAACAGCTTTTACCTTTATTTAGACAGAAATACTATGGTTAAGTGCATAGCAAAATTTGGAAAAAAAAAAAATCGAATTGGGTGCTCGCCGCGCAGTTCGTTGTGGGGAAGTTCGGTTGGCTCAACACACAGTAAAATCTATGACGTCAGAACGGACCTTTTTTGTTGTTTCACTTTCACAGAGCTTATATCTACAGTTGATCAATCTGAGTCAATCACTGCAATGCCATGCAGTCGAAGAGGCACTTCAACTTCGAGCAGGCAGCATGCAATCCCTTGAAGTGAATCAAGTTTTTACTAGTTGGGACAAGTTTTTTCGGCTATCTCCACGCGAACTGCATCTATGGAGTGAAGAAGTCCAACTTTCTGAGCGCAAACTACGTAGTGTCTACCAACGACCAAAAAAAAAAATAGTCAAACCTGCTCTCTGTCTATGGTGACCAATTTTGATTGACTCCCTTGCATAAATTCCCTTTTTATTTATTACTGCCTAACACGATCACAGCAGCCTGTGATCCGACCAAAATACTAAAACCTGTACATCGCGATCACTTCTTTGCTACCAAAGAACAAACTCTGCAGAAATAAGGGTGTACAAGAAAAAGGAGAGATGGGTGTGAGGGAGCAATGGGTAGTATTGTTACTGTAGACACTGAAACTTGCTAGTGACAGTAAGTCACTTGCGTCAATATACAGTGAGAGAGAGGGGTGGGGATCTAGGACAAATGGTCGACTAGGAAAGCATAGAGATTGTCTAAGTTCTTCAAGAGCAGTTCAGTGCAACTGAGAAGGAGAATAGGAGTGTCATATGGAAAACGTAGGGTCCTTCCAATTTTAATAATTGCAAAAGGTCAGTTAGTTTGTTTGCCAACATGTCCCCGTCCCTTAGACAATAAGAAAGAGATCTTTAGGTAATAAGTCTTTGTAAGGGACAGGGGTTTTACATGCTAAATTGAGATAGAAGATAGCAACAAAAAACGAGAGGAAACGGGTGAGTCAGAAACTCCAGAGAATGAGAGACCGAAAAAAATGGCAGGAGATAGAGATAGATAGAGAGAGAGAGAGAGAGAGAGAGAGATTCTCTCGGAACAGAAGTAAAAGAAAATGCAAGCTTCGGTAAGACTAGAACTAGATCTAGTAGTCTAAGTAAAAAAAAACAAAAAAAAAAACCAGAAAGGTAGAATGGTAGCAGAAGTAAAGGGGTGTGCAAAGAGATTAGGCCTGATTTAAACCACTCTAACGGATTATAAGACCTGTAAAAGGCTAGGCCTAAATATGGGACTCCGAAAATTGTGTGATTAATATTATGTTTAGAACATGTAAGCAAATTTCTATTCATACGTTCTATAGATTGAAATTCGCTAAATACTAATCAAAATTGTGTAAGATAAAGAGTGCCAGATGTAGACTTATGTAATTCTACAAAAATTTCTTGATAAATGTACATGAAAACCTTATAAATACCTACAGAAGCAATCTGCGAAATGATCCGTCTGGAAGCGACGCTGCTTTTGTGGTTAAATTTGCAAGAAAGGTCGATTCAAGTCATATCAATCTAATCTGGATCTACCGAGATATTCTAAATCTAAATTCTCGTCAAAAAGAGCAAATTAATATAAAAATACTAAAAATTTTGTTGAGTAAGGAACTAGATCTAGATCTAGATTTGTAGTAGTCTTCTAAGAAAATAAAAACTGCCAAAAAGGATCGAAGACAATGCCCAGAATCAAGAATCAATCACGAATGGTCTGGAATGACCCCGATTTGTAAACAAAGCGTTGTTCAATGTTGTTTACGGAAATGACGTTATGTTCTAAAAAGGTAGGCTAGTGCAGCGCATGAGATCACCTCTGTCACTCTGTGGGTGTGTGCCTGTGTGGGTGTGGGGCTGCAATTTTGGACACAAACGAAACAAACAGAACAAAAATACAAACAACCCTTGTATTGATTGACGTTTTACCGTCAGATAAAAGGCTAAGATTATAATGCACTATACATAGTGTTTTTGTCCAGAGTTTGCTATAAAGCAAAATGTTTCTGTCTAAAATAATTATGGTTATACACACTATCGCAATACCCATACTTATACTTAAGACTGACAATAATAATCTTTCTTTTGACCTAGGAAACTTTAAATTATGAGATAGCTTAGCTCCATTCGATTTGAACCAATAAAACTCAAATAAAGTGTGTATCGCAAAAATATGGCCAAAACATCACATGTAGTGCGTATAACAAAATGTGTACGATATACGATAAAGAGGCAGAAACACTATGTGTATAGATGCTTCCCAGATAAAACCCCACGTTTACAGAAACAATAAGCGTTTTTACAAGTTGCGTTGGTACATGTATAAGTATGCAGAATTCCTGATTTATTATCCCCTCTATGCTTCTTTTGTTGCTGCAAGTCCAGAATTTGCCGCAATCTAACAAAGTATTGTTAGTTTGTTACACGTCCGCCTAATATTAGGTAATAAGATCGTCCTTGGGAACCTGATACATATAAAAGTGCCTTCTTCTTACTTGTCAACGCGCCACTGATGTCGCAAGTAAATCCACATCCTTTAATGTCCTCACAGTCACAGTGTATGTTGGTGGGATGCTGTCGTCAATGCTATGCTTTTCTTCATGTTGTCCTTGAGCATTGATCCTTCTATTTTCCCCATGCAATACTGTAATTTTAATCAGTGTGCATTGTTTCTGATGCTGATTCCTATTTATTCCTTTTTGTAATTTTTTAAGGAGATGAGTTGGTTTAACGTCCAACACCCGCACATGTATGCTATATTGTGGACGAGCCCCAAGACTAACGTCTGGGAGTTTTATGTGCTGCCACACACGAGAGAGGGCGGTGATACCATGTCTCTTGTCTCAGCCAGTCACAGTATAGGCCCTACATCATGTATTGACACTGATCCAACCAGTTACTGGTGACGAAATTGGGCAAATAACTCTGACTCTGTCGATCGTGGGATTCAAATCGCCCACCTCCCGATCAAGAGACCAACGCTCTTCCACTTCATCCAGTTCGCCCACTATTTGAAGGAGCTGTTTAGGAACGTAGAAGACACCAACAAAATATCTTTTTGAATATAAATTTACGAGAAGCCAATAACATTGTTTAGACTGTGGCTGAGTAGCCTATTACTAGACCGCAAAGATAGGGGTGGTTTAAGATTTAGAAACAGTAACATAATTTACTATGTGTATCAATTATTTTTTGAAAATTCAGATTGTAGCTGGCAGAAGGTTGCTATGTCCTTCTTTTTTTCAATGTCTATGTAAAGTAATCCTCAAAATCGGCATGTCACGATAATCAAGACTACTTTAACCAGGCAGAGGTTAGTGTGGGTGTTGTTTGTTATGTATATTTATGTATTATCAAATTAAATAATCAATCAACCAATGACTTTGGTACATTATAAAAAAGACAAAGTAAATGGTGACCCTCGTACTTCCCCTTTCTCAATTTAAATTCGGTGGAGGTAAAGGTTGGTTTCTTAATGTCCAACTAGGTTATATTGCGGACGCATCCCAAGACAACTTCAAGTGCTGCCTCACAAAGATTGCGGGGATAACATAATGGAGTTGCTTTCTTAATGTTCAACGTTAGAAACAATCCTAGCAAGTGAGGAGGACATTAGGAATTATAGCTCAGGTGGTCACATAATACTGTCAGTGTCACTCACAGAAACAATAGGATACAAAAAATTACCCAAGTGCGGGACTGAACTGGGGACATCTCAAAGGGAAGACCGACGTTTGAACACTTACGTCAAATTACCCTGAATCGAACCAGAGACCTGAATAGAAATCCAACACTCTACTACCCTTTCAGCGACTTTGCCCCAAATACACAATTATGTACATGTACGGTAAACATTGGCCTGATACATGTTGTAGCATTCATAATTTGCAGAAGCGATAAAGGCAGTGATCGCAGCAGCAATTGTTGTACATGTAGAAGTAATAGTAGCAAAAGATATATAATATATATATATAGAGAGAGAGAGAGAGAGAGAGTCGAGTTGGTTTAACGAT
>RQTK01000001.1:34310-103423 GCA_003991915.1 Elysia chlorotica | reverse complement strand
GAGAGAGAGAGAAGAGAGAGAGAGAGAGAGAGAGAGAGAGAGAGAGAGAGAGAGAGAGAGAGAGAGACAGATGAGACAGAGAGAGAGAGAGAGAGAGAGAGAGAGAGAGAGAGAGAGAGAGAGAGAGAGAGAGAGATGAAAACAATATATGGATACAAATACATGTCACTAAATAAACAACAGAGAAAAAAAAAAAACAGCTTTTCAAAAACCACATATGACTTTATTGTTTTTGTAGACATAAGTGGTTAGAACTTAACAAGTTTTCTTCCTGATGAATGGTGGTTGTCATCTTAGTTTGGGTTTGTAATAATACAAAGTCAATTGGCATTTTCATAAATTTGCCACTTTCATCAAAATAATTAATAAAAACTTGCAAAATTGTATGCATCAAATAAAAGTTGTGTCCTTGTGCCTCTGCCAATGGAAAAAAAAGAAGACTACTATACTTAACATTAGCATCATTCAAACAGTCTTTAATTAAACACACCTTGCATATATATTACACTGCAGCCAAATTCCATATCCACTTTTGAGTAATTGACAAATTTGAGCAAGGGATATGAAAAAATAATATAAAATTGCAATATTTCTCACACACAACTCTCTTCTGCTATTAAGCATCAATTAATTAATTTACAAATTTGGTATATCAAAGTATTGAAAACAAACAAACAAAAAAGGCATGTATGCTTCATCACTCTCTCTCTCTCTCTGTCTGTCAAAAAGAAAAGCAAAGAACAATAACATTGTATTTTAAAATATGAAATTATAAGCAATTATGCAGTTCTGCTTTTGATTAATTTCACTTTTATTAGTCTTAATTAAAGAAATTATCTGAAGTTCCTTGGAATTCAAGTACTACTTGGAGGGTTTTTTATTAATTCATTCAACTCCAACAACAACACAAAATAATAATAATAATAATAATAATAATAATAATAATAATAATAATAATAAAAAGAAAAGAAATTTGAAATCAAACATAAAAAAGCAAAAGGCACAAGGACTTTTTGTTTTCCCATTTCTTCAACGAAACACAACTCTTCATAACTGAAAGTGAATACAGCAACTAATTGGGCGCAAACTTGTCTGCCCTATAAATGCAAATACTTCGTAACAAATAGCATGAAGAGATCTCCAACCACAGGGGCGACTCTATATGCCTAGAGGACAAGTAAACTACAGTGACGTTACTCCTTTTTTCTTACAATGGCAACTGAACCATAATATTTTGAGTGGTTTACAGTAAGCACATTTACAGAATAGAAATGCCCAAAAAATCTTACAGCGAATGAACTAGACATCATGCCATATCATCATCAGTCAGAACAAATAAAAAAATAATATACAAGTAAACAAAATTGAGATGCGTCCCATTAAGTCTTTCGCCAAGAGATACGTTTCATTATTTCTAAATAATGAAAAAAGCAAAGTAAAGTAGTTTTGACAGCTCAGGGATGCAACTTTACTGCTTTACATGGATACTTCAATTTTTAGGTGCCAAGAAACCTCATGAAATATGAAGTAGAAACATCAGACTAGATAGACATCTACATGCAAAGGCACATGACTTGAGAACAAAGGCACAACATCCTCTTTCGTTTTGAGAATGTTCAAAAATATTTACTTACACAACATACTTTCCTTCCTATTTTCTTATATAAGTTGGGTTATAAAAGATAAAGTACTACAGTTACAGTCCAGATTATAGCAAAATTTTACAATTGCACCTAAAACACTGCAAATTTATATTCCCACACTTTGATCAATATTTAACTGCCTGTGAAAGACACCTGGGCTAGGAGTTCAGACACCAGAGGGTTAAAAAGCTCAAAGAATATACTTCAGCCTCAAGATCACTGCTTTGTTAAACATAATTAAACAAAAAAATAGCAAGGAGCCAACTTAACCAGACCTGCCACATTCCAGGAACAGAAAATCTGAATGATTCTGTCTAAAAACCTGAATTTGTTCTAAAAAATCTGAATAACGCGCAGTGATCTTCTAAAACAGTCCTCAACACAAAGCAATTCTTGTCATGATCCTGTTCTAAAATTGTAAGAATCAGAAGGGAAATGCACTGGTATGAAAACACTTTTTACTGAATCTTTTAATATGGTTAAATTCTAGCATTGTAAAGGCAAAGTCCCTGAGAAAATTTTTGTGTGAACTGCAAACAGACCACTGTGGGGGAAATTTGACAATATCTCAATTTGTACTAAAATACACATGGTCAGAGGTCCTTCTATGAACTGCTTAAGCAACAATTCATATAGATAAAAGTCAACCTTTAACAGGCCTATTTCGATAAGAACTGCGATTTTAAGAGATGTGGACATACAATATATATCTTCACTGAAGGTTTATCCATTTTCATGATCTTAGTACTAAAGTAACAACTTGATGCATCTTAAGCCTCTGCTAAAACAGCCTTTATATAATGAGTACTACGTTTGAGTATACTTCATATTTCTTTTGATTTAAATAGTTTGTACAATGTATAGTCAGCATGCCTCAAATATTCCATTTCTCAAATATCATGTTCTCAACATGCCACCCCCCAAATCTAAATAAAAAAGAGTACACATGTAGGGCAAACATTAAGATATCAGGAATGCAAACAAAGCAGAATGTCCTTTTCTAATTTCACTGTCCACATGACATTCCTTATGAAATTTAAAATCAAAACACAAAACACTTGAAATAAAAAGTACACAACACAAATATACAAATATCACATATTGTAACCAAGCTATGACTTAAAACTTCTATATCCACATAAAAGTTAAAGCAAATACTGAAGCAAGGCACAGTCTTATTCGTTAGGAAGGATACAATCCCCAGTAATTATAACTTTTTTGTTGTTGAATTAAATTTCAGAATTGAAATAACTAAAAAAAAACCAACATGAAAGTGCAGCTATTGCATAGTCCTCTATTCTTTGCAGTCTACAGAGAAGTGATATTCAAGTATGGATATAAAACCAGAAAACTTAACTGTCTGAGAAATATAAATTGTTTCGTTTTCATCCAGAGGATGAGTTGTAGTAAAATAAATTTCTTAGAAAAGAAAAAAAAATTCCTGAGATAATCCTTACCCCATCCCATACCAACTATTGAATATGCATGTTATTAATAGCACCACACTCATGGGTTTTTTCCATGGAGTGATGAAGACAATCACAGGAGGAGCAGCTGCTTACGCCTCAAGAAACAGGTGGGCTCAGTGGCACTCTGGGCTGGAAACCTTTTCCATTATCTGGACCTTTTGGATTACGTATTATTACCACCTTCCAGCTACTCTTGTCCTCTGAGAAGCTTTTCAGGCGGCTAAGAAGACGCTCTGGTCTACGGCGATCTCTGGAGAGAAAAAAAGTGTTCACATTAAAGAATTTGACGAGCTCTATGTCAACAAAACAACTTCAAATAGAAAAGTACATAACAAAACAACAGACTCCCCAATTACATGTGCTGTGCTTGATAAAATGGAGAGATACATTAACATACAATAAAGATCTGATTTTTGTTTCAAATTTATTATTCGAATTGGAGAGTGCATGTATATTTCAACCAATGAATAAAAATTCTCTCATGCATATGATTTGATGAAATATAATTTCTTTTGTTCAAATTCAGGGATCACAGTGAAAAAATTTTCCAACCCCTGAACTTTGCCGTATAATTTGAACGGATTTACTACAGCTCATCAAATTGTCTTCTCTGTAAAACCAAACCAATGCTCTAATAAGATTGTTTTAAGCAGTAAACAGAATGAAGCATGCCAAGAGACACTTATTTTATCCACATATTCATTTCAGTAATCCTGCTTTCTCTCATTCCTGACTTATATAATATCAAGGTTGTTAGACATTTAGACCTGTACATGTAATTCTAGAGTTTATTGACATGTCTAATGCTTTAAAATGTAGCCTTTAATTATTCCAAAGATATCAGACATTTTATTTGTACACCCGTTTTTATTATGGCGTTATGAACGGAATCATCACCCTTCTACAAAAATGAAAATTACAATAATAAAACAGCTTAGTACTTAGTCTTCAAAAGCCTAAGAGAGGTACATGTATACATGTATGCAGAGAACTCTCGGACTTAATCTCTATGACAGATTTTTTTCTCGGTTCATTTTATCTATTTTTTTTAACCTTAGCCGTAAAGCGATGCTTCAGTCTACTTTTGCGATAAGTGTCGATGTAATGTCTACATGGACGCATCAAGAAACTCAAATAACGTTACATTGAAAAATCAAATGAAATATCCTTCGGAATGAGTAACTTGACTTAGCGAGGTTTATCGGAATTGATATCGAAAGCAAAACGAGTTTAGCGGCACATGTACTTCCGTTTTGAATCAAAAGCAGCTCTTGTAAGAGAAGATCGGGAATTGAAACAACAACTTTTCCGTTTTGAAAGAAAAAGCAGCGTCGCCTGGTTTTTGCACTTTTTCGTTTTGTAATTAACGGTAGTGCTGATCGGATTTCGCAATTTTTTCGGGACAGTCCGCGGCGGCGAGGCGCGGAGATTGTCCGCGGACGTCGTTACTACCGCGGAAAAAAATGGAAAACTGTGATCCCTGCAAATTAAGATGATCCAGACTTTATTAAAATATTGAGGGAAAAAGAAAAAAAAAAGTTCATGCACCAACAACTGATCTCAATCTTGTAGGCCACATACATCATGAAATGAGCCAGGAGTGATGTCAGTGGAAAACTGTATTCCTTAAAGACCGAGTAATGCTTGTTTCAAATATTCACGAAGAGATGTCAACTTCATCATCACTTGATACACTTGATTTTTTTGCTAAAACTGTTTTAAGTTATGAGCAGCACAATAGTATGACTATATTCAACTTGGTATCTTAATACAGCAAAATGCAATAACTAACTAAACTTACGTGAGTTTTCGGAGGCTGCAAGCAGAAAATTTCCCATTGCGCTGGTTCTGAACCAAAACAAATTCAACTTCGTCCCCTGTCTGAATGACAGCACCATCATGGACCTCCGTCATATGGAAGAATAACTTCTTGCCCTCCTCAGCTTCATAGTTGATGAAACCATACTGTGAAGGTAGAGAGTAAAACAATCAGCCTCTTGCATTCAATACGCAAATGTTGCTCATTGGAATTTAAACTAAAATTCCTTTGCAAATTTTTATGCGTTTTCTTAGTACTGTATTGTTTCAGTAAAATTTTTCTCCATACTCTTTGAAAGAATCTGAATGACAGCACCATCATGGACCTCCGTCATATGGAAGAATAACTTCTTGCCCTCCTCAGCTTCATAGTTGATGAAACCATACTGTGAAGGTAGAGAGTAAAACAATCAGCCTCTTGCATTCAATACATAAATGTTGCTCATTGAAATTTAAACTAAAATTCCCTTTTCTTAGTACTGTATTGTTTCAGTAAAATTTTTCTCCACACTCTTTGAAAGAATGTTGGGTAAAGAAGACAACGGGTCCTAATTTATCCATTCTATGTTGTATTGACTCAGGTGGCCGAGAAAAATTTTCTGCCACATCAGGGAGCGATTCCAGCATCCCATGGCAATTAACAAAAGAAAATAATTTATGAAGTAACCCTGTGATTGTATCGAGGTATAGTATCATTGATGGATATTTAGGATAATCAAAGATGGAGACAGTTGCAAGCTAGTAGGCTACTAACCTGTCCTTTGACGGAGTCCACCTTGGCTCTTATAAATTTGCGCAAAGCACCAATATTCACTGCTCTTAGCTGATCATCCTTTTTGGATCTTGCAACCTGAAATTTGACCACATCATCCTTCTGCAGAAAGTCCCTCTTGTCAGCTAGGCTTGTGATGCCATAAGGAAAAGCTTCTCCAGTTTCATTGCCCTCTGAAAAGGATAAAGAGCAGCTGTAAATTTATAGAACCACAGCAAAAATGTGATTAAAACAAGTCATCAGTCCTGGCAGTTCCTCTGCACTACTCTTAAGGATTAAGAGAACCAAGCCAGAAAAAAATTTGAATTGTAAGTCTGATTTTAAAATAGCAAAGAGGAAAAAAAAGCAATTTCTATTGCAAAATTCGGTTTATGAGAAATTTGAATTATCAGACTTCGTATTGTGAGGTTTCCACTGTAATGAAATTAAAACTTTGCCAATAATTGAGAAACATGTATGTAATAGGGCTCAATATATGGTTACTTTGAGTAAACACCATTAAAATGATATCAAATTATAATTTATTTTTTCTTCTGCTTTATTTCAAATTTGAGAAAAACAATAGCTTTAAACCTTCATCTGTAGCCTGCACCAATCCACAATATTCTTCCTGGTCTGTGTTAACGATGCGCATTGGTCGAATTATGCGACCTTGCAAAACGCCTTTATCTCGTACTATTTCCTGAGAAGTGAAAGTTAAAGACTATGATTAAATTCATCAGATCAGCGTCACATAAAAAAATGATTACCTATATACAGTACAAATTTGATATAACGGCACCAATAGGACCTTTTTTCTATGCGTTGTTATAGCAGTGTACTGTTTTCAGAAGAGTAAATTGATAAAATACAAATTGTTAAGAAAAGAACATCAACCAACAAAAAAATGGAACATTATCACTATGTTCATATATTTTTCACTTATAAGTTGCTTCCCTTGATTGAAAGGTTGTTGGACTTAGGGTTTGCTTTTCCTTTTTAAAATTTTTATTTAAGGACAGGCAGGAACCACTGACTTAAGATTATTAGTGCTTGTGACAGGCCCACCCATTTCTATTGTAATCACCTGCCAAGTCAGGCGCTAAGGACTGTTATGATGTGGGGAGAAAGGAAAGGGAAAGAAGACCTAGGCCCTCATAGACAGAAATTTGGCTGGCGACAGTGTTTTAAGTCCTTATCATTGGCTGTACTGTTAATAGCTCCACCTACAAAAGGTGTGTTTATAAAAGAAAGAAAGCTGTGACTGCCATTATAAACAATACATTTTTTTCTTTGAGTTGATCAAACGAAGATGTTTGGACACATTAACAAAACATGACCTAACTGATATTATTGAATCATCCTGATACGAGTGGATTTAACATCCCATCAACACAAAGAAAGGCATATCAAATTCACATCCCATCAAAACATAGAAAAGAAAATCAATTTAAAATCTTATCCTATTTCCTTTTCTCCATGCATTTCATCATAACATTATCGTCATTCTGAAAAATTTGTTTACTTTTTCCGTGAGGAACTATGTTTTCTTGAGATTTTACAGGGTAAACTGCGAAACAAACACTAAGAGGGTTTAAACAAATGCTGCCGCAGAGATCCACAAAATCGCAGATCCCCAGAAAACAGTCATCAGGCCTGCCAACCTAAATTTTGTGCCAAGGTAATATCAGCTGCCTCTTAGAGTAATTTTTTGAAAATTGTAATAAAATGCCGAGAACATGCACAAGAGGTGTGATACTCCTTGACTAACTTAAAACCCAAAACGAAATTGAATGTGTTAATACTACTGCTTTTTACAAAGCTAAGGGGAAAATTTGAAATGTATTATCTTGATGGTTATAACTAGGGATGATAACATGTCTCCAAGTACAACTAGGTTTGGAGAAGTGTAGATAATGAATTTTGTAAAAGTAATTAAATAAAGGACCACTAGTGGTGAATTGCAAATTAAATATGCTTCATGCATGCACAAATTGTGAAACAGTTTTTAAAGACTGACAGATTTAATGCAGAAAAAAATATTAGATTTAATTAATACCATGGAGATACATGTGTATGAAAGGAGACTTTCTTTTTACAAATCCTGTATGTGTCATTGAGAGTCAAGGATAAATACAGTTAGCTATAGAGAGCCTAATAAATCTAAGGATAAACACTGCTTTGTAAATTGAACTCTACATTAATTGATCTTCTATTAGACTAAATGTGAATCATTGAATGCCTGTTAATGCTACACGAAAAGGTCTTGAGAATGTGTTGAAAGTTAATTCTTCATTAGATTCTAAAAAGAAACATAGTTTTAAGTATATCATGTGTACATGGTTCATGTGAACGATATAATACTTGGGACTTTATTATGGTTCAACAATCCACAATACAACCCCCTGCTTCTTCCCTATTTCTTGTTACTAGTTTTAAAGATCACTACACTGTACTTTCCGTTTCGTTTTAAACGTGATTTTGAGGTTTGACTTGTGCATTGAACATTCTACTGGTTCTTCGAGAAAAAACGGGTATGTGGTTTATAAACGAAGCCAATATAATTTTGGTCAGAAATTTTGAAGGAATAATATGATGGTGAGGAAAGAATTACCCCTCAAATGCATAGTACAATTTTCTCGGCTGTGTATCCCAATTGCATGAATAACTTTGGTTTAATTGGGAAAGGTCTAATTCTATCTGCCAGCACCTAGGCCACAGTCATTACATGTAGTATATTATACGCAGAAAGGGGTGTGTGAAGTCCAACCTGTACTGTCTCATCAAGAGATGGATAAACAAGAAAGGCAATAAAAGGTCTACACTCTAAAATCTGAGGCAGGGTCAATCCTATCAAGGCACCTCATTGCTTGCATGTGGGCGCAACATGCACTGATCACAAGCACCAGTGACATAGTTGGCTTATAGACCACAGGAGCTTGAAACACCGCGGCTGATTGTTCAGAGAAGAACTATAAAAAAAAAGTAAAATTATATAAAGCTCTAGCACAGATGAAATTCGTTTACCTATACCTTCAAAGTAGAAAGATGAACTACCAGTGATAAACTCTCCCTATTATATAATAAGAACCTTGACCAGGTCTATCCCACATCACATTTAACTGAGATCTTATATGCAATACAATGGTGAATCCATATTCTTTAACTTACAACTGTCACTGTCACAACATTGATCCATGCAAATTGATGCTTTGCAATGCAGACATCCTTATGAACATAACCTAAACAAAAAACCGGACCCTAGTAATACAAAAATTTGACTATCCATATATGTTAAATCAACTAATAAAATTAACGGTAATAGTCATTGTATTGAATAAGTGAAAATGAACGTACCCTATGATCGGGTAGGTGATATCGATAGTTCTATATTGTTTGCATGAAGTCTATATTGTTGGGTCACATCTGGACCAGTGGCTAAAATTTGAAGCTATAAATGGTACAATTTTAAACTTGCCGTAATACAGCAAGGACCGCTCGTAGGGTGTAATTTGACGCACTTGGGCGTAATAAATTACACCGAACCCGTAATGTTGGCAGGTCTATGTGATCCATGAAGACCTTAAAACATAAGCCATTATATAAAGACTGGATTGTATTTGCGACGGTACTTTCAGCAATCACAATAATTTGCAAGGCTACAGAAATATATACATAGTATATTATTATATCACTGTCATCACCACTAGCATCAGTATTTCATTTGCTACACTAACAATTGACTTGAAATAAATTTTCTACTCACATCTGCTGGGATGGTACCTCTTGCCAGTTTACGAATATTTTCTGCGCTGACCTTGCTGCTTTTCCTGGCAAGAGTGTACTCAACTTCATCTCCAAGCTCAAGATCATTTGTATCTCCACTAAAAGAGCTGAGGATAACATACTAATAGTTAGTTTGTGTTCAATCAGACTATATCATAAAAAAAAGTGTGGACTTAAAATTTTTTTAAAACAAATTTCACCCCCCCTCCCCCTTTAATTACATGAATGAACTTAGGCAGGAAAATGCCTCCAACATATGAAGTATTGACTTGAATTTCTGGTCAACAAATTACTGAAGGTACCTTAAATTTCAAGAATGACAGACCTTAACACAAAATAAACTGCATCCATTAGTACTTTTGTCTCATGGTTTGTTCCTAAAAACAGCACTGGGCTGCCCCACTGCTAGTCAGAACTTGCAAGGTGTGGCATAGGGGACAATGAGGGTAGGGTGACAGTTACCACGGGAATCTTTATTCATCTGTTAAAAATTATTTACAATAAATCATTTTTACCTAAATTGTCAGTGAATGCATTCCTCGATATCCATTTTGACAAAATGAATATGCATTTTGTATATTCTACAAGTAAAACAATAGGGCTGATTTCACAAAGAGGAAAAATTGCCATAGTCTCCTCCGTATTCAGCAAACAACACAACAAACAGTACATTTTAGATAAGCTTAATTAACGCAAGCCGTAATTTGAATCGAAAATCTGGAAATAAAAAATAAAAAAGTAAAACCTGAAATGAAAGAAGACTTCCTTCTCATGGTCTGCTGTTTCAATGAAGCCATAATTCTCCTTGAGAGTGGCCACAAAACCATGACAACGACCAGCTATATTGCGTAACACAACACGCACTTTCACCGCCTGTTTCTTGCCCGTAGATTTCAGCTCCCCAATCTGAAAATCAATCTGAAAGAATCCAAACAACAGTTAATGTCATTGCTTGCATAAAAAAATAAATGAAAAAAGTTTAGCTCATTGGGGACAGGAAAATATAAATTGGTAGACATTTAAAAGTGTATATATTTTTTTCACTTGGATCCTTTTTACTTATACAAGAAAAAAAAAATCTTATTACAGTAATTTCATAACAGAAGAAACAATAAATCCTGACACAGCATTGGGATTGCTTTTATGATTTCCTTTCTTCTACTGTCCTTTCCTTAATACACTTTGAAAACTGTTGTGTTTCAACTCATATGGGACATTAATTGTTCCATGCCGAGTTTGTCAAATACAAAGGTAAAACATTTTGAGTACTGACACCAAAATCTAGACAACCCCAAGCTAAATGCCAGATCTTAGAAACTAGACTCAGTGATAACTATAGATCAGTCTTTATCTTGTAAATAAACTTGTGAAGACAACCATGATTCTGAAAGTTAATATTGAGATCTGATTTAACTGACACAGTTTAAGAACCTGAGACAGAGGATGGCATTTAAACAGATTCAGAGCAGGATGAAGCTGTCGCATCTATATCTAGACCTAACCTTGCCAGTGGAATTTAATTAGACTCTTCCCAAGCCATAATTTTTTTTTAATGACAAATGATTTGTGAAATATTTTTCAACTTAGGAAAGGTAGAGTGAAAACAATATTGTCGAAAACATACAATAAACATGTACAATTTCATTAACATACCTTATCACCGAAATGAGGTAAATTATTTTGATCTGTGACATCCTTCAAAAAGTATGGAATCTGCTGGATTGCACCTTCATAATCATAGATGATGTTGCCCGGCTCACCTTCTTTGTTTTTACCTATGAAGTGAGGAAAACATTTTTTCTTCAAAGTGTGAGACTAAGTGCATCTCTTTTTTGCTGTTGTTATTCCATGCTCTTTAGTGTCACAATCACTTTGAAGGATGAACTCCAAGCATTGTATTTTATGCTTAATGTCAAACGTTAAAAATATTTTTGGTGTTCTTGCAATTAGCATAGAGCATACTTACAATATTAACAAAAATGCATGCACAGAAGCACTCCCCCTCAAACATAAGAATGCATTTAATAGGCACCTTGATTTTTATGTGTAGACGGCTCTTTATCCACTGTCCCAATGTAGACAGCAGGTAGCACTTTGATGAAAGAAACAGATCCTTTGACCAAGTGCTTGATCCTTGTGGCTACTTGACGTGTTGGTTGGGATGGATCCTGCATGTAAATATTGAATTAAAAATAAGATTAAAAAAAACAAAAAAAACATCATGCCACTTCCACCAAAACACATTTAATTTTTGGAACGTATTACGTAGATTGTAAAAACATTTTTTTTTAACCCAATAAAAAACAACTCACTGCATAAAGGTTATTCTGTACCCCTACATCTGAACTAAAAAAAACCCAACAAAAAATACTTAATGAAAGATAATGATTCTTTGACCAAGTGCTTGATCCTTGTTAGCAACTTCATATGTCGGTTGTCGTGGATACACAAAAGTTGACTATACAAACACTCCATAGATTGTAAAAATGTTAGGGGAAAAAAAACAACAAAAACATGCTGTTTTTAATCCAGTGACCTCTGAGATTCCACTCTTTTGTCCAGGGTCATGGCGAAGAAGGCAGCAGTTCTTTGAAGCTGTATTGAGGTTGAATTAAAGTTTTGTGGAGGTCAATCTTGAAGGAAGAAACTATTGTCTGAGTTGGTTGAGGCTGGGGCATTGTAAAAGTGTGTGTTCTACAGTTTCCAAATTCTCATCACAAATGGACACAGCGGTGTGTGTTCTGGATTGAGTCTGTTCAGATGATAGTTGAGGGAAATGTGTTGGGTTCTCAGGCGGAACATAGCACATTGTTCTTTCCTCATGTAGTTGGACTGTGTTTTGGTGGCTAGCCAGAAGCAAAGTGAAGAAAAAAGCTCTGGGCCCGTATGCAACTCTCACAGTTATTTTTCAAATCGTAACGGCTACACTTAAGTTGATGGTATGCAACTGTTTTTACGACGCTCGTAAATTAAGTTTAGCTATAATGCTGAGCTAGGCGAAGCTAATGGACATTTCCGCTGACCCAGCGTGACTTTTAGAAACACCTCCAAACATCACACACACACATACACTTTGCTACTGATTCGGCTACATTAGATCCAGGCGTATAGATCATGCAATTTCATAAATTTTGGTTAAATTTACTTTGTAATAGCTAAAGCAAGGTATAGATTTTAGTTTCTCATTAATAATAATGCTATGCTAGATCTACACGCGAGTTTAGATGTAGACCTAGGCTAAAGTTTGTGGCAGTAGAAGACACGAATTTACTCGATTATCAAACGAACACCATTCTGAAATGTTAAATGCATCGAATAAGTTTAAGGGATACTAGAAATGACTAAAAAAGCTTGTTGTATGTAAACTTAAAATTTGAGTCGAAAGGTTTACAAGATGGCGACCGAATTGACGTGTTTATTGTTTTCATGGTGCGCTGAGATAAAAGAAAAAGCAATGTGCAGATTGGCTACGTTATTGACTTAACGGCTGTACGACAGGTTTTTTTTTAACTTAGCGATTACGGCGACCTTAGTAAGTGAAGATACTGGTTGCATCCAACTTAGCGCGCTGAGAGCTTCTTACGATAAAACTTACTAAGGTAATGTAGAGTTGCATACGGGTCTTGTATAGTATACGTAGGTGGTCTATAGTATCAATCATGCAACTTACAACACATGATCAGACCCGCGCTTTCCATTGGCTTCTTCTCATGCCTTCGACCATACACGCGCAACTGACTGCTGGCTTAATGTATTGCTAAAAATAGATCCGGCCAGTGCCCTTGTAAAAGCCAGATTATGCTAGTGGTGCTCGAGCACTTGAATGAGTCATGAACAGACCTGCTTGATCTAAAAGTAAAACAATCTAGATCTTTGTTTCATAACCGACGAGGCAGAGACTGCCTGTGTTACAGGGAGGGGTGCAGCGGATTTTTCAGGACCTTAAGTGATACCCCTGGCACATCCCTTTCGATTGCAATCATGTAATTGAGACAAGCATTCAGGTTGACTGGAGTGGGTGGCATAATGGATAGGAGAAAGGTGAAGAGGGAGCTCCGAAAGTGTGTGTTCTGTGTGTCACTCTTATTGTTACACAAGATTAGCTAGGGAATGTAGCTGTATGAGTGTGATGAGCACACAGCACGCTGGTGGCTGAATAGGAGTAAAAGACATAATGTCACTTTTTCTTTTCTCTCTCGTTCGGTTTTCTATACTATTCTTTCTCGTTGCTTGGAATTTTTTTAACTTACCCCCCCTCCCCTTCTCTCGTTCTATCTTTTTCATTTTTCTCCCTCATCTTCAATTCTTTAAGCAACACTCTGTCGTTTATCTTGTCTGTTTTAAATTTTTTTATGTTTGCAAATTGTTTATTAAGCTTCTCTGATTGCTGTTCCTTGGTTTTACAATCTTACATGGGCAGTTTAGCTCTTGCAGTAGCCCTACTTTATTGCGTGCTTGTCATTCTGAAACAACTTTACTAATTTCTTTGTTCCAAAAGGGTTTATGTTAATTTTGTCTATACTGCCTCTTGGTATGTGTTCTTTTGAGGCCCCAAGTAGCATGGATGATAACTTTTGTTTAATTTTGTACACTTTTTAAATTCCATTTAGATTAGTTTTGCTGAAAAGTTGTTCAGTTGTCACCCTTAAGTCATTATAAAAAAAAAACACTCTAAAAGCTGTCCTTTACCCTCCTTTCAAACATATCAATTCCTTCAAGCAAACACTTAGGACCTTACCTGATCCACTGTGAATTGCAGCTCATCCTGCAGGCGGGGACTATAAGTCAGGTCCATAAATTCACTGAAGTGAAAAAACAACCGCAGGTCACGCTCTGCACAGTAAATGAACCCATAGCCATCTTTAAGTGCAGCAATAATTCCCTGAGGGTAAAAAAAAAAAAAAATATTAACCTCATAATAGTCAAATACTAAAAGGGTTGATTTTACAGTAGTCTTGAAACGACTGAAAAAATTAAGGAAAGATATGATACAGTTCAGGCTGCACTCAACTACTACATTTGAACACCTTTTTGTATGTAGTAATGAAAATAAATGTGTAACATCGGTTAAGGAATGGATGAGTGCTAATAAACTTAAGATGAATGGTGACAAAACTGAGGTGATGCTGTCGAACACCATCCTGACTAAAGCAACTTAATTGTAAATATGTGTTTATAAATGGTGCAAAACTGAAGTTAAAAATATAGGTGTCATTATTGATAAAAATTTATCTTCCGATAAAGCTGTTTCTTATAATAGAAAAGTATGTTAAAGCATGATAAAAAATGTAAAGCGCTTTGAGCAACACTATGGGAAAGCTGCTATCTAAAGGCACTTCATTATTATTATTATTACAGGTCCTTAACTTTCCTCCATAGCCAAGAGTAATTAATTAAAGTTAATGGGTCCAACAGTTCATCAAACACTTCAGTGGTACCCAATAAAGAGAGCCATGTAGGACTAACTCTATCTTTCCGATGTTTCTCTGCTACACCTAAAATTTTGCATAGTCACAAAGTTTTCCCTTATATCAGGACTATAACTGAAATCTCTGTGGATGTCATCAAGCATTCATGCAAGATGGTTATCTGGGTCAAGACATGTGGAAAATTCCCGCGTAATATTATGTATGTGGTGGCACATGTTTCCATTAATATTGAGAAATGAGTCACGTTTTCCTTTATTTCTGAATCAAAGTAGCAGACCATAACGTTTTAATATGCGTTTTTTGTTTGATTTTTAGGTTGTCTCATCCAGGTTTATAGAGAATGGAACCATTCTCAACTTGTTGGCAATACTTTTCCTTGTCACTTCATGAACTCCATGAGTTAATTTGTATGTAGCACAAAAACATTACATAGATAGAGAGTGCAGAGCTTTATATTCAGAGGCTAAAAGAACAGACCATTGCCTGTTGCTGTGATACTCGATCTTTGAAACTAAGTGGACTAATGCATGGTGAATGGGTGTTTTCTGGTATTGAATTGTAAAAAAAAAATGAATTATAATAGTAACTATGATGATACAATTTTTAAAAAGTTCATATAGCTCAGTACCTAGAATAAAAATATAGGCGTGGTAGCTCTAGAAATGACCAACTGAAAAAAATGACACCCCACCAAAAATCAAAACAAATAGATAGAGAGTGCAGAGCTTTATATTCAGAGGCTAAAAGAACAGACCATTGCCTGTTGCTGTGATACTCGATCTTTGAAACTAAGTGGACTAATGCATGGTGAATGGGTGTTTTCTGGTATTGAATTGTAAAATTGTAGCGGGTCAGTAAATTCAATTGTTTGTTGACCGGACAACTTTTTCTAAAATGAGAGATGTTCACAAAGTATTTTAAAAATCCTTGACTGTAAGGTATGAAATCTAAAATATACTTTTCTTACCTGAGTTTGTTGCGTATATAGAAGTAAAAGCAAGAGAGTCTGTGACATTGGTAGCAACACCATAAAGAAAAGGGTTTTGAAATGGTCAGAGTTTCCTATCTCTCAAGACTAGCAGTTGCTTGAAAAACAGCTGGTAACAACTAGGCTTTGTTTCTACAGAATTTCTTTTTCTCTTTGAGACGCAATTTCAATATGTCTTTTTATAAACGACTTTCCTTTGCCACTGTAATCCAAACGTTGTTGGCAATATATTCAACATTCAAAACCGGGCTGTGCTAGCTTCCTCACCTACCACGGGGAAAAAAACCGTTGTTGCCGTCTTTAACAAAGTCCACTGAAACTTATCTCGAGCACTACTCTCCAGATCCGATGAGCGGTCTAAGAATTGTTCTGGTATGATAACAAATCTAAAAGAAGAGATCTAGTTGATGCAAAAAGATTTCCATACAAGAAATCCAGAAAACTGAGAAAGCGGGTACCAAAACTGCGTTCTAGCCAACAAACGAAACAGATTTGAATGACAAATTAACGATTGAGAAACAAGAGCTATCGAACTGAGCATGCTGGGTTTAAATTCCGAATAGACACTTTTTGGTTTTCTAACAGTGGAGAGTTTCGATCATAGACGAGATTCCCGATGAGCTAAAATTATTTTTCCTACAACATTATCAGAAACTGATTCAATACAGACAATAATTATTGTCTGCAATCTGAGGATCGACTGACGGCGCTTGACTGACAGCCGCTGAAAGAGTGGTGGATTGCCTACACGCCAATAATATGGCGGCACTTGAATATTGGCCTTAAAATTTATCCGACCAGGCGTGATTGTCAGAACACAGAAACTGATTCAATACAGACAATAATTATTGTCTGCAATCTGAGGATCGACTGACGGCGCTTGACTGACAGCCGCTGAAAGAGTGGTGGATTGCCTACACGCCAATAATATGGCGGCACTTGAATATTGGCCTTAAAATTTATCCGACCAGGCGTGATTGTCGGAACACATGCAGGTATAATATAAATCCTGCACAAGCTGTTTCGAAATGCTACTGTGCATAACAGATATTGAAAATTTGTTATTTAGTTATGAGGTATTTATGAATAAGTTATTCACATACTGTTTCTCTGATGTCTCCTGAGTAATCGAAAGTTTCTTCAAGAAGAGCAATGTTTGTAGCCCGTTGGAGCTTGTCACGTCTATCTGTGGCAATCTGAAATTCCACAGTGTCTCCTTGGAGTAAGGTGCATTCACCTCTTTGGTCCTTCTCTCCAAAAGGAATCTCTATTAGTCTGCAAGAAAGAATGGATTTCCTGATCAAAATAAGCCTGAATTTAAATGTTATCACTCCAAAACTTTTGTAAGATTTAAGAAAAACAAAAAATAAAACCGTGAAGACTTAGCGATTGCCAAAAAGTCACATTACAGGGATAGACCAAAATAAGTGGCATTTTTAATAGCAACCTTATTCAATGGTGCAAGGGGGCAGAACAAAATTTAACACAAAAAACGACCAACCCAGGCAGTATTTGGAAAAACAAAACTTATTCTAAAAATCTATATAAAAAAATATTCTCATGTATATTTATTCATAGCATCTGACTCACCCTTTTGAAGTTTCATACATGATTCTCCCTGCCAAGGCTTCACTGGGTCTTCTGTTACTGGACTTAAGCATTTTGAGAATTTTGCCTTTCACCATCTCAACTGCTATGTCCTCAAATATAACAGTGCCCTCTGGCAAGCGTTCAATTTCAATGGCCACTTCCTTGTTCTGTGTCATTGAATGAAAGGAAACATACCAAACAACTATGAATAGATTGATTAAATGGTTTTCAAAAGTAATTTTCAAATATTTTGTTTGTTTTGTTTTTCAGTTAGAAGAGCTCTGCTTCAAGCTATTTCAAAAATGGCCTAATGAGACTTGTGCCATTTTGGAACTAAGGTACCATGTGCTTCTTATAAAAGTTTTACTTAGGCGTTTTTAGCTCTATAAAGACTACACAACTGATTGCTTGGAAGAAGAAAAAAGAGCAGTGAGCCAGTGATTTTTATGCAAAACCTTGTGAAAAATCCTTTTGTTTTTTCAACCAAGAAAAGATCAATGCAATCTATGCATTGGTTTTCAGTAGGCAAACTGCATCCGAGAAAGTTATGACAATCACATTACAAAAAAAAATAGCAGCACATATTTTGGCAAAGAGTAGGTTAGTTTAAGCCTTTCGATTCCCTGTGGAACATAGGGCCGCAGCAAATGCCCTCCAACAAACTCTGTTTGGGCTGGTCCTCTTCAGCTAGGCCCATGTAGTACCAGCGGCTTTTATCTCAGCATCTGTGCTTCCGAAAGCAGATTAAGCTTACCCTGAGGGTTTCACTCTGACCCCTGTCTTGTTGGGGGTCTACTCTGTTGTCCCACAGTTGTTTGCTTGGGACAACATCAGGCCACCTAACGTTGAGAATATTTATGAAGCATCTGTTGGTGATTGTTTGCAGTTTATGGCCGTTGGTCTTGGTTTCTGAGCCATAGAGTAAGATCGACCTCATGTTGGCATTGATATCCGCATCTTGTTTCTGAGCCTTAGAATAAGACCACACTCATGTTGTTATTGAGATCCGCATCTTGTTTCGTACAGACAAGACTGTAGACCTCCAGGTTGATCTTAAGGTACTGAAGGTGTAAGTGGCCTTGTTGATTCCGTATCTGATGTTCTCGTCTCTGCCCCCCGTCTTTGTCTTTATTTACAACACTGTCAAGATAAACTTGTCAACCTCTTTGATGTTTTCCTGATTGCAGTGGGTCTGCCTGTCTGTTAATAATTCATATGGCCTCCGATATTAATCTGGAGTCGAGTCTTCCTAACCTCTTCTGACATTTGATATAGCTTCTTTTGTGTCTTGTTGGCTTTGGGAGAGAAGGCTGATGTCATCTGCAAAGTCAAATCCTCCAGCCGCCTCATGAAGGTCCACTGGATATCCATCCCTTGGTCTGTAGTTGACTTTCGCATCACCCAGTCAACCACCATAGGAAGATCGTCTGGTAAACAACTGGCAGACGCCAGTTTTCACATTGGAGGATTCTGTTACTTTCCCGACGTGGATGACTTTATGAAGTTGTTGAATTATACTGATGAACTTTGATGGAAAGACTTTGTGGTACATCAGTTTCCAGGTGACATCTTGGTCCACGCTGTTGAATGCCTTTTGAAAGTAAAAAAAAAAACTGCATACTGGGGGGTTTTCCACTCCAGAGACTGTTCGATGATGATGCGCAAAGAACCCAACCATTAAGGGATTTGATATTATTGTTTATTACTGTGGCTACCAGAATAAAAGCAGCTATGTAGCCAAATGCTTTCCTCAACTCCCCGTGGAGCAGGATATCACAATAGAGCAGAAATATCTAGTATCAGATCACACTCTGCCTCACTAGTAGGACAAGAGGTTGCTGAAAAGATTTTTTACTTAAATTCTGTTGGTTAATTCTTCTTAAATTTACCACTTTGATTCATTAATGTTGCTGGTACGATAATGCTTGGTGCTATATAGATATCTAACATGGTGCCCACAGTGGTCTAATTTCTGCTTTATGATTTTATAATGAAGAGTCCAGGTGAATTCTTGTGCGATAGTAAATAGAGACTTGGTTTTAGTAATTAAAATTGCTTGCTTGTATCTTCAAGTACAGCACTACTACGCTAAAGATTTTGTTCAAATTTAGCTTGCAAAACTGTGAATTTGTTAATTTTCTCCAAAAAGTGAAAACTGACTTAGACCATTTTCAAAACAGCTTGACGTCAAGGCAAACTGACATTTCAACCTCGAACTTGCATATATTTTAATAACCCATGGGCTTGAATAGAATTTTGAACAAATTAAATATAATAATTAATATTTCACTGATTTGATGATTTAGTCAACAATCTAAAAAAAATAAAAGTGTTGATTTTTCAAAACAAACCTACATTTCGAATCTGCACTCCGAAAGCCACATCATCTCCCAAAATGAGCTCACTCATGTCACCCTTGAACTCGCTATAGTGGAAGAAAATTTCTTTCACAATGTCAGCTCGCTCAATAAACCCAAATGTATCCTTCATTGAACAAACCACACCAGCATATCTCTGGCTAGGAGACTCCAAAGATTCAACATTGCGTGCACGAATCTTGCCATCCCTGTGGACAGATGAAAAAATGTTCCATAATTATGCTGAAAATTATGACAAAAACACAATTTAATTTACAATACAATTGTCTTCCCAAAATGCAACCATAATTTTAAATTGAAAACAAAAGAACCATTATCTACAAGGTGTCATTGGTACTTAAAAATAATGCAGAACCAAGACCATCTTTAAAATACAAAGGAAAGGAAGAGATTAAAGGTTATATAATTTAACAAGACAAATTACACTTGAAGCAAAAAGTCTAAAATAATCATGTATTCAACAATTATTATGGTGCCATTAGTTTCTCTCAAATGCAGCATATCTTAAAGTTTGCAGGACATCCCTTTTAGTCCTCTGGGAGAAAAGCAAATCATTACCTTTTATCACTGGCAATCTGAAAGAGAACATCTTCTCCAGTCTTTGGGGCAGATGTAGCTGAGTGTACCACATCCTCTAAGCCATATGGCAAAAAGAAGCATTCACCATTGTGCACATATGTGACACGACCTAAACCATCCTGGCCACCTGGCAAAGTACCCTAGGAAATCAAATGAAATTTTAATTTTATTTTAAATAAAACACTGTTCGAGGCTAATTATGACAAACACTCTGCAAGAAGAACAAACAAAAGTTTTATGAAATGGACATTTGGGGATACACAAAGCATAGAATAATCTTCTGCACTGTAGGACCAACTTATTTTAAAACATCCCGCAAAAAAGAGAAAGTTCCAGTCAAGTGAAAATGAACCTTGGGAGCATTGATTTGTGCAATGCAATGCAGTATGCACTACATCTTTAAAATCTTCAGGATACAGATACACTTTTTTATTATTAAAAGATCACAGAACTATTCTAAAAAATCCCCTGAAAGTAAGGACTGGTTTAAAAATTGAAAATCAATTATTATTTTTTGGCAGTCTGTTTAGAAACATAACTGTCAGATTAAAAATACCTGAAGATTTACTGCCCTATGCACTTGGTTCTGCTTAACTAAACCATTGCCGACCAAGAAAATATTTGTTGTTGGCACTTACATTCTTCTGCTTGATGATTTTTGCCTCCTGCACTATAGTCCCTTGAACTTTTTCTTCATTGAGAATTTCAGGTGATACCAGTGCTGGATCAACTTTTATCACACCAATGGCGACAGGTTTACCAGTTCTTCGATCAAATGACATTTGAAACTCAACAGCCTCTGTTATTAGAGAACATATTGACAAATAAATCATTTGCATGCATCCTTATAATTAAGTTCCAAAAAGTCTCTCACGTAAGTACTTAAAAGAAGCAGATAAAACAAGTTATTTTCAATAAGCAGTTGCGTCACCATTTCAAGCCAAATGTTTTACAGCTAACCAAATAAGACTATGTTAAGAATAAAGCAACAGAAAAAACCCCAACAAACACAAGCTTATTGCAAGCAAATAAAAAAAAACACACCATGAAACGTAAGTGATTTCTAGATTGCAATAATTAAGGAGCTCAATAATTGACTTATTGAAATAATCAATCTATAGCCAGCTAACATTGGTAGGAACTCATCTTCATAAATTCATTGCAGCCAGAAAGGAACAAATGCTTACTTATTAATTCAAACATTGTTGATGTGCAATTGCAATATTTAAAAATTGTATACTGTGTTGTTTATGGCCTATTGAACACTATTGAAAACAAAACAAAACAAATGTTAAACGCATCTATTGGTAGTTTTAAAAGCACTATTAGATCATCAAAATTAACTTGTCAAACTTGACAGGCTCCAATCAAATTTGGAGTTTCCGTGTGAAAATAATTACAGCAACATTAACTTTTACTGAGTTACTGACCTCCAACTTTAAGAGTTTCAATGTTTCCGCTGTATTCAGAAAAATGGAAAAACAACCTTGCATCTCGATCACAACACTGGATGAACCCATAGGAATGCTGTATTGGAGAAAAAGCAGCATATGTTATGTTCACCTCTGATGGAAAATAGGCCATGAGTTTTATTACACTTACAGTATCTTTATTAGTTTTAAAACCATAAAATAAGATAAAAAAAACACACTCACCTGCTTCTTGTCAATAAGGCCAGTCTCCCGTACCCTGGGTACACCACTAGGCACAGAAGATTGAATTTCAGCATTGACATTCATGTTTACAACACCTGTATTTGAATGCATGGAAATGATGGCTGGATCCTGGACAGGCGACTGGAATTTCTGAAAAGAGCGTGCCATTTGTGTCAATTTCACAAATACTAATCAGTTTCTTAACCCTAGATGTGTTTACAGCTGATTAAATTGGTCCTTAAGTCGCTTCTGTAGTGTTACGGCCAATATGATCGGCCTCAAAGAGGGTTTATTTTAAGGCTGACTAAAGCTTATGTACACCGTCTAATAAATCGAGGCTATTACTATATGAATAAAGAAGAGTACCACTGGAAGCACTTCCTTCCAGTGTGGTTATGAATGCAGATAACAGCTGTTTTCAGCTCATACTTTGTTTACAAGTTGACACTCGATTTTATCTTGAAAGCCACAATCTCTAACAATATCTATACCAAGGAGCAGGTCCATCAGGAAGGAATTACTTACTCGAGAAAAAGTTTTAGATGTCTTAGAACGTGAGAGTGATGATGATTTTGATATTGTTACTGATGATAGTGGTAGTAGATTAGATAGTGACAGTGAAGGCGAGGAGACAGTTGTTAGATCTAGATATAGACCTAGTGAGCATGTGCCAAGAGTAGTTGAGTTAGAAGTAGATAGAAACGGAGATATATAACTAGAGGCAAAACTGTCTGAAGGCACATTTTACTGGAATAACATCAGTAAGTACCCAATCTACTTCTGCATGCTTTTTACATAAACATTCTTGTGTTGGCAAATGGTCAGAAGAAAACTGGATCATTTAAAAAAAAATAATGTATGCACTACCATGATAATAATATCCCCTGGCCCAATCCTAATAAAGGCCAAACGCAAAGCCTGTTTTGGTGATTTTTTAAAAGTTTTCTAACATAATCGGAGAGGAAATCTCCATTGCATTCTTTTTCTTCTAGCCATTGCCAAAGAAACTTGTTTCTGATGCCATGTTCAATAGCTTTCAAGTTGGTTGTCCTATCTACAAACTGTTCAGGCATTGTGATAGTACTGAAAAAACCGTTCAGTCAAATATCTAGGCCTAACTTGGGTTGCTTAACCCCCCAACGTACTAACTACCGAAAATATAAAAATATTGAAAAAACATTAGAAAATAAAAAAGACATAAGTATATTGTTAAATCTTTGTCAAGATTGAGTTTTACATAATGTTACGAATAATCAAGGAATATATCAGTGTCTGACTCAACTCAAGTTGAACAAGAATCGAATTTCAATAAACTTTCCATCTTGGTAGACTGCAACCTACCGCAATATAATTCATTTTCGCATTCCCATTTTAATCGAGTTTTCAGCATTGATTGCCAGCACTTGCCGGGTCGGAAGTTGAGCCAGCAGAGGTTGAAAATGGACTCTTGATACTCGCACAACGCACTTAAGCAGAACTTCTCCTCTCTCTCTCCCCCTTCCCCTAATTTTATGATTGCCTGAACACATCCAGGTCTATTTTAAGCTTCTAGAGAATATTAATAAGCAGAAAATGATAAATGATGCCTCGTAATATAAACTAAAAACTTACATGTACTACAATACCAAACAAACTTACAATGACACTTTTAAAAAGAAGCTTAATTTTGAAAAAAAAAAAAAAGAAAAAAAGTTTAAAAATGTGTATAAATTTTATATGCTTAAACTTCAGAAAATAAAACATACCTTCCACTGAGGACTTGGTTTCTTAACAGACATCTGGGAGAGCTTCACATCAATTTCA
Source organism: Elysia chlorotica (assembly GCA_003991915.1). Classification (NCBI taxonomy): domain Eukaryota; kingdom Metazoa; phylum Mollusca; class Gastropoda; family Plakobranchidae; genus Elysia; species Elysia chlorotica. Next base: position 79,534 of record RQTK01000001.1, on the reverse strand, counting down.
GACTTTATAACTCTTGACAAATATGTTTGAAATTAGCTATACCAGCAGACTTTGCAAATTATCTTTAGTTGTTTGATTCCTCTAAAATGTATCTGCTCTTTTAAGTATAAAGCTTTGATCTTTGCTAAAATTTACAGCTATTGTCCTCAGATATACAGTGAGTGCATAGCTCTTAGGTGGTGGGCACAGTTAACTTGGATCATTAATCAATTGTAAATTCGAAACTTCTCGGTCTTTCTTTTCTAGCTGTATTGACTTGGTTTCATTGTAACAAAGGAAGCTTAAATTTGAAGTTGTGCTGAGGAAGAGAAAAAACAAATGTAAATCATACAAGAAGCAGCATGGCAGAGATGAGCCAAATACTTCTATTTACCATTTTAAAATAAGTTAATGAAATAAATTATTGGAAAAATTACGACGGAATACTACATGGCTTTGTTCATTTACTGAGACCCAAAGCAAAAGGGCAATTGGAAGCAAGAGAGAAAATAGAAATGGACTTTGTGGCTAAAAATAAGCACCCATCATGCATCATAGTGCCAAGTTAGATTTATCTAGCATAATTTTGGTTTACACATCGTCACATGTGATAGTGGTAAAAAGTACATGTAGTTTACAAACAATATGCAAAAGCAAAAATATGTATTTTACACAGAAAATTTTATAATAAAAATATTGGATATAGGAGTGAAGAGCGAACAATAAAAAATAAACAAGAAAGGTAGCAGCCACTGTAAACTGAGATTTAACAAGGCACATTCCTTCCCTTTTTTTACTCCTTATAACTTTTAGCTTTAATCCCACACAAGCTGTATGGAAGCCTGGAGGACCTACGGCGCACAGCAACATTCATGTCAGAGACTGGGCTGTCCATTTGAGTGAACGCAAAGAAGAAGAAGATCCCACACATAGATTCATTCTTTCAACAAAGAAAAATTTGTATGTCCCAGTATTGAAGTTAAAATATCCAAGCTTCAAATGCACAGTATATGGTTTGAACATGAATAGATCAGTTATAATATTCTTCCCAGTATATGGTTTGAACATGAATAGATCAGTTGCAATAATTTTTATTCTTTATTGAATCAGCGTATTGATACACAATAGAATTATGCAACATCAAATTTCACATAAAACAAAACCAAACACTTGAAACAGGAAAATCAGTTTCAAGTATTTTTTTTTTAATGTGGAAAAGGGGATAATATCATAAGTGGCAGGGCTTCAGATTTGATTAGTCTTTACACCTGTTCACATTGCATGATTCAAGGCCTATTCTTTGAATGCACACTATTTTTGGCAATATTTCAGAATTAATAAATCGTAAAAGTTTTTTTTTAAGTAGGTGTGCGGGTCAATGAAAAGTTGTGCTAGCACAAGAGCATATCAATGTGCACAACAAATGTGCAGCTGGATTTAAGAAAAGATTGAGCCTGCCTTTCTGCTGGAATAAGCTTATAATTAGGCGCTGAGGGTCTGTTGAGACCACTGGTCGTCCATTTTAGGCGGTCATTGGTAATCCTTGTTCAAATTCAAAATCTCAATCTCTTATTCCACTGTCTTGAAATCTTAGGGATACTCTTGTCCTTCAGTTAAAAAAATCCAGAAAACAGCTCTTTGAACTAACAAGATCCATGGGCCAAGGTGTGGAGTGCAAATTGGAATCAAGACACTGTATGTTGTAGCCTTAGACAGGTAGGGGTGGAATCACAAATGAAATGAAGAGTCAGATGACAACAAAAGTTTACTGCCGTCTCTATGAACACTAGATCTAATTCAAGTACAAGAATCCAAACAGACACACAGACCCAATCAAATAGCTTATAGGGCTAGTCCAAGTGAAGATGAAAGGCAGTCTTTAGAAGCATCATTAAAAAAATTTGGATGCAACCGAAACCCGATTCAAATCTATCACATATCGTTTTTTTCCATTTTGTGTAGGCGATTAAATTCATGTTATTTTTTATGCCTTCAAATTTTGGTGAACACATAAATTATCATTTCATCTAGCACCAGTGATCCATCAGTGATATTTTTTCCCTTTCCATGGCTAAATAAGGACATTTTTTCAATGTTTTATTTGGCTACAAAAAACTACAAAATTATTGGGCGAACTTTTATATTCAATGAAAATATAAAGTCATGATTGTAACAACACCCCTAAAACAAGCAACACATATTCATGATAGTGGCACAGCTGCCTTAAAACAGTGCAAAGTCTATGAGTTGATTACATTATTTACATGGCTCAGAAAATCATGATTAGACTTAGAGATTCAAAACTGGAACTGGAAGGTAAAATGACTGTATTAAGAGGAGTCAATGGCAAGATAAGAAATTAGGTGATTGAAAAAAGAGGCTACCTAAAGAACAATGGTAGAAGAAATGGGCATAAAATATATATGGAAGTGTATATGGCACGGCTTGGGAAAACCCCAGAAAAGTATCACAAGGCAGACATTACAGTTGAACCTTCATTAGGACAAAGAAGTAGAAGAAGACCATGTAAGACTTGGAAGAAATGTGTTGAGAAGGATGGCAAGCCAACTTGAAAAACCTTCTGATAGAAATTGACGACACTTTGATTCTATTCCATGCCTCCGGTGGAGGGCACTCGCAGTGATGATTAACAAGGATTGACGCAATCACTGTAAGATTCTAAATCGTGTCCAGTCTCTAATTCGTGTCCGGTGAGAGGCTGACGCTTGCAGTGTGTGTGTCTCCAAACCTTGGCTTGAGCAATCAAGCAAAGAGGCAGACAAATACAGTGTTGTGATCACTGTTGATAAGATCTAAGTCCAGCCAAGGACCTAGCCTAACGCCAAACGAAGAGAGATGGCTGACTTTTGGAACTACCAATGGGCCTATTATTAATTTTCTTTGTTGACAAAATTTCTTTTAAAGTTGTAGTGACTACTGAAAATTAAGCTTAGATCTACATTTTTTAGTTTCATTGTCCACAATTTAACACAAATCACTTCATTTTGTAGGTTTTTCTTTAACTTTCCAAACTTAATTAGATACTGTAGGGCATATATATATACAAATGCCACCGTTATTGCTAGATCTAGTAACCAAAGTTTGGATTGATTTTCTTTGAAACTTGTTAATTCTGATCTATCAAAAATATGTCTATGGCATCGCAAGAGCCTTCAGTACCAGATACCAGTTTTACGTTTTTCCCTCCAAAAAAGAAAAAGTTGCAGACAACAAAAGATGCCCAACCATAACCCACATTTTGTTCATCTACACTGCGGAGTAAATCATGTCCATATTAAAGATCAGTCTTAAAAATATTTTTTTTCTTTCTTATTTTTATTGCGTTGAAATTGGTCTAGATTGATGTAGGTTTATCTTAACCCAGTCTAGAAGTAGAAGAGAGAGAGAGAGAGTGAGAGACAGAGACAGACAGACTCACCCCCCCCCCCCCCCCCCTTTTTTTTTTACATACACGCACACGACATAATTCTTTGCAAGACATAAATCTTCAATCTTACTCTTGGGCCTAGTGCCTGCCTCTTTACTTAGCGGGGACACGAATTAGGCTAGCCCGACTCTCTTCTCTCTGGTCGAGAGTGCCGTATAAATAGAATCCTTTCTTCACGGACGGTCGCGTACGATATACACAATCTATAAATAAATATGGGCCCGTATACCTGTCAAATGTTATAGTCGTACCACAGATCATGTGACCTCCATGCTCCTAGAATCTCGTCTACGTGCATGGTCACGTACGAGCAGCTACGGTCTAAAATGTATGCCAACACACCAAGGGCAATTCACAATTGAATACTTAGTCAATTTGGTTCGGGCTGTATATGGCAGCCATATTTGATATCGGAGGAGATATGGCTGCCATGTAAACATCGCAATATATTGGACCTGAGTGAATTACCTGTTTTTTCTACTGTTACAATACCAAGAGTAAAAAATGCACTTTATATAATATCAGAAAGCAAGACCAAGTTAAAATTAATCTTAAAGGCCATTTAACAAAAAGACAGTTTGGTATACTAAAGAAATATGGTTACATGTTGACAAAATTAGGTTTGTACCAAGTGCCAACAACAATACGTACATGAGATTGAGAGACATCAACACCACCTTATCTAGGTCTAACAACAACCAAAACAAAGAAAAAGACTGGGTCAGATCCTAGATTTACATGGTTTTCATCCCTTGATTTAATTCTGAAGTGTACATTGGGAACATTAGGAAGGATCAATGGGACCGGAAACAATAACCACAGATAACAGAACATAGGTCTAGGTTTAAAGAAATAAACAAAGATAAAGGTTTTTTTTTTAAATCATTTTACCCCACACTGCACATCACTGCAGGGATGTCGCCATCTTAGATTTTGAGTTTATGCCAGTCAAATTACTGAATAGAGCAGTTATACATTCGAGTTAAAAAGTACACAGAATATTTTGTCTTTGAAGTTGCACAAAGAATATGGATTGAAATAGGTGGAATGCTTGTTTAATGTGATATAAAAAATTATTATATTATTGCAGCATTATAAAACAACCTAATTATTTTTTTACGATATTATAATTTCTTATAATAATGATAGCACTACCCATGACTATCTGGCAAAAAAAGACTATTCCTTGATGACATCATTACACAGCATAGCAGCGTCTAGCGTGAGCTCTTGTGCGAATTGCTACAGGGCGGGGCTGGTAGGTTAGCGTAACCAAAGAAGTTTGATAAGAATAGCAACTCGGCATATCTTACTACTTGCAATGTTATGTACCGGTACATTTTAACGGCCATTGGCATTTATGTCCAGATGGAGGCTTCTGTGATTACATAAAACAGACATAGTGAATTAATCTTATCCATACTGAGGACAACAATTAGTTGACATATCTAACATTTATGTGCTTTCATAAGCTGTTAAACTTTGGAGAAAAAAAAGACCTTAGCAAGCCTTTTATGTGTACATTCTTTGTCTTACATCGTTCAGAGAGTTGAACTTGAAGGACACTGTCATTAATATTATTGTTGTTGCTGTTGTTGCTGCTGTTGCTGTTGTTGTTGTTGTTGTTGTTGTTGTTGTTGTTCTTCTTCTTCTTCTTCTTCTTCTTCTTCTTCTTCTTCTTCTTCTTCTTCTTCTTCCAGATGGAGGCTTCTGTGATTACATAAAACAGACATTCTTCTTCTTCTTCTTCTTCTTCTTCTTCTTCTTCTTCTTCTTCTTCTTCATAAGCTGTTAAACTTTGGAGAAAAAAAAGACCTTAGCAAGCCTTTTATGTGTACATTCTTTGTCTTACATCGTTCAGAGAGTTGAACTTGAAGGACACTGTCATTAATATTATTGTTGTTGCTGTTGTTGCTGTTGTTGTTGTTGTTCTTCTTCTTCTTCTTCTTCTTCTTCTTCTTCTTCTTCTTCTTCTTCTTCTTCTTCTTCTTCTTCTTCTTCTTCTTCTTCTTCTTCTTCTTCTTGCTGTTGTTGTTGTTGTTGTTGTTGTTGTTGCTGTTGTTGTTGTTGTTGTTGTTGTTGTTGTTGTTGTTGTTGTTGTTGTTGTTGTTGTTGTTGTTGTTGTTATTATTATTATTATTATTACTATTATTACTACTATTATTGTTATCATCGTCATCATCATCATCATCATCATCATCATCATCATCATCATCATCATCATCATCATCAATATAACTACACGTACTCTATTTGTTATTACTGTCTATTTTGTTTGTTGCCGTTTTTTTTTTTTCTTTTTTTCTGTTTTTTTTTTTTTTTTTTTTTTTTTTTTTTTTTTTTTTTTTTTTTTTGCATATACGGACCACCAAACGTGCCTTTAAATGACAAAGAAAGGTAAGTCTTATTTTTTCTTTAGTGTGAATTCCGTTTCACCTTAAAATGGCAAAAAGTAAAACACAACCATGTAGAATTGTCTCTCTAGCTTGTTTCAATTATTAAGCTACCATTTTAACTCCTTTATAAAGTAAATGTAATATTATTTATTATCTGATTAGCAAAATACCAGAGATCACAAACTAAATGGAAACAAATTGAAATAAATTTCCAGTATTTATTCAGCCAAAATTCAGAAAATATGAACCACTATTTATTTTATCAGGAAGCATGAATATTAGCAATTTTTTTTACCAACTTTAATATTGAAAAATTATTGTATAAGGAATGTACATCTGTCAAAATATGGGAAAAAAGAATTGAAACAAAACATGTCTGTGAAAAATTGTTTTACATCATTAGAAAATTAATTTAGAGTCTAAATACGTTTCATAACTGAAAGATCATTATGAAAATGCAAAGAAAAAACTGATAAAAACTATAGATGAGTAGACCTAGATTAAGAAATAATAGCTTCATAAATAATTCACTTTGATGCAATATTTAATTATGCCCAAAGCATTTGTACAATTGGTGGCACCAAGAATGTGCCAGAACGTTCAGTTTTAGCTTTAATAGCCATGTTTGTTGACACTGACAACCGGGTAGACCCCAATCTCGAATAACGGGATATCACGCTCAGAGTATCTTCCATAAAATCGTGGAGTAGAAAGCCTTAACATAAACGAATTTGGCTCAACTCAAGAGCCGTCTAGATCGAAATCATACAAAACGAGAATTATAAATTGACAATTGATTCTACACAAGCTAGAATCAATTGTCAAAAATGCAGAAAAAATTATTGGCTCCGACCTTAAGTCGTTAGAAATATTATACCAAGATCGCTTGACAAGTAAAATCACTAACATTATGAAGGATAAATCTCATCCCTCGAGACATTACTTTGAATTCCTTCCACATGGCCGTCGCCTTCGAGCATTTAGAGGTAGCAGCAGATTTGTTAACAGCTGTTTCCCTCAAGCAGTTAAACTGTTTAATAACACAAGACAGAAACGTCTTATCAGACCATAATTGTAATATTGTGTTTTTTTAGATCTATTATAAATTATTTACTGTAGGGTAAAGAGCACATGTAGTGACTTAATACTCAATAGAAATCAAGATAAAATAATTTTGATAAGATTAATGACAGGGCGGCTAAACAACAACAACAACAACAACAACAACAACAACAACAACAACAACAACAACAACAACAACAACAACAACAGCAACATCATCAATAACAACAACAACAACATTAAAAAGCTGTATAACTTAATGCTATTTTCACAATGTACATTTATACAATAGTGTTCGTTTATATGTTAGCATTTATAAACATTCTTTCTTATGCTGTATAAGATTAAAAGCGCTGGTGATTACTCGTAAAGATAATGTAACTAGTTTTAAAGCGTAGTCTGTGTATAATTCTATCAATTTTCATTGTGGTGTCTCACTATTATTGTAATATAATTTCTTTTGAAGATGTCACATTCAACATTATATATTTTCGATGTAACACACATTGACTGAATAAATTTGAATTTGAATTTGAATTTGAATTTTAAAAAGGATAACCGTTTGATTTGTTTGGTTTGTTTGAAAGCAGTAGCAGCAGTATCAGCAACAAAAACAACAACAATAACAACAACAGCAACAGCAGCAGCAACAACAAGGACAGGTAACACCAAAGAGAACGGCGCAATAAGAAACTAACCAAGAGCAAGAGAACAATAAAAGAAAAAAAACGGGTAGCCTACAACAACAATGACAAAGAACACCAAAGAGAATGACAGAATGAGAAACTAATCAAAAGCAAGAAAACAATAAAACGAAACAACGGGTACGCCAGTTCTACCCATTTCCTTATCTAACATTTTGAATGGAAAATAAATCCAATCATATCAACACCCATATTTAGCAATCAGTCACCAACATATATAACATCTCGTATTCCGAATAATGATCCAAGACCTAGGTGATAAGGTAAAATTTTGAAAACCCAATTGCTTATGACAGTATACACTATGTGTCTCGTGTGTTATAAACACTTTCCCCAATACTACTAAGTAATACTGGTATGGCCCATGTGATATCTACAAACACAATAATTATGTCATTTTCTATGAATTAAAAACGAACAAAACACACAAACAACAACAAAACAATGCTAAACGAAATTATGAGCATGGTTCTCTCTTGCAAATATTTGTTTTCTTTACTTTATTTACAGCTCTGTATACAGTATAGGATATAAAGGACGAGCCGCAAAGCTACCGTGACGTAGGCCTACTTACGGCCCTAAGTCTTTATTGCGCGACACAGGCTGTTAATACCGTCTTCCTTACGTTTCCATTATTTGTCACTGTTGCTAAATATAGTTTTGTGAGTAAACAGCGAAGTGTTGATGACTTCAGGAAGGCCTTTTGTATTAATTCAGTATTTCAACCCACAGTAGATCTCTTAACAACAATCACCTCCTTAGATCTAGATCTAGATCTAGGTAAACAAGCTTAAGTAAGAGAAAATTTAGAATATAGACCAAGTCCAATTTGTTATACAAACAAGATTTAGATCTAGAACCTTTATAATATTCAGGCAGTAGGCCTCTAGAGGCTATGGTTTATTTGTGAATCTGATATATAGAAGTAAAATTTATGTAGGCCCTCAATGATCTAGAATTTAGGTTCAGATTAGATTTAGCCTGTCAGGAATTTATTTTTGTCTGTAAGAAGCATTGAGATAAAGATCTAGAAATAGAATTTGCCTACATAAATAGGGCTTAATCACTCACATGACTGTGTTTTGATGCTGTGTTTAGCACCCAGAGATCTGAAGTTTGAAGCTATATTATGGTCTAACTGTCTAAAGATCACTAGATCTAGAATCTAGATATAGTTTTCTATTTACATCTTATGATATTCAAAATGGAGATCAAGTATAGATTCAGATTGTAGTCTGTTTGCAAGGCTACTAGGTTGGATTAGCCTCAGCAAACCTAATTATAAGAGTTGGTGAGACATGTGTCTTGGTTTCCATACTCAGCGTCAACTTTTAAAATCGTCAATTTAATGTTAGTCCTGACACCGTCCATGTAATAGCTTCTTGGGCAGGTTTCACAAAATGAAGTGAGCCCTATTCCCATCTTGAATTGGCAAGAAAGATTAGCAATAAAATATAAATATAGATCTAGACATATGCTACAGATTAACTAAAATAGTTTTGAAAATTATGAAAAGCTCATGATTAATTGATTTTTAATTGGCGGGCCGCGCCAGATGACTGCCTCGCTGTAAAAAAACTACTGGTTCCGCTTGCGACTACCTCACTGGCTTAGCACCTCCCAACTGGGTACTGCGGGGTGCTAACAAACTACCACTGGTAGTGGGCATTCATTCATCCTTTATTCCTCCCTTTTCTATTATGCGAGAAGCTTGTGCATGGGTGTACATGCTCTTAAAGGGTTAACCAATGAAATCGATGAATAGAAGGGTTTTAAAACTAATGAAATCAATGAACAGATTGGAGGATTCTCAGCCTCCCTATCACATTATGACGGTTATATCACTGATGATAGCCTGGATCTCTAAGAAAAGAGAGGGCTGAGGAAGGAGCAAGATACCCCCTGTAGAGATCTAGGGTAACCTGGTGGTGTTTAGTTCCCGTGTATAAAGGCGGTTGAACCATTGAAGTAGGGGAAGATGATGATAAAAGCCATGCCCCACAAGACACAAAGACAGACAGACAGACACACACACTGATGCGAAACAGGCGCTGGCTACATTGCATGTTGAACTCAGTTCTATTCGTGTAAGTGTGGGCTTGTAATTGCAGTTGGCTCACTTTAGCACTGTAATGAGTTATTTGGATTATAGGCTGACACGTTCTGTAACTGCTGCTGCGTCGCTTGATAATCTTTCATCATTACCGCCTCATGTGGCCTGCATTCTCAAGCAGACGGTGCGATACTCGTCAGATGGTGTGGCACTGAAATTTTTCTAGAAATTCGTGGGATGTAGATCTTATTAAATTTAAATATATATTAGTGTTGGCTTAGTAGGGGTGTAAAGATAGCTCAGTCTTCAGTGCTCGGGACTGAGGAGCAGGTTTTGGTGTCACCGCTTTTTTCGCCCAACCAGCGCAAAAGAAATATATACAGTGTAGTTTAAAACTTTTGGGAACTTATAAATAGTAATAATGGAAAAAAAAATATTGACAATAACAGCGCAACATTCAAATCAGTTAACCAGGTGAACAGTAGTGCCACAGTCCTTTTTTTCACACCCAATCACTCGTGTCAGACCCAGACTGGCCATCTGGCCGTCGGGCGGCCTTCAAAGCGTCTCCTAAGTTACCAAGAAGGATCCTTTACTGCACTGGGTCCCAAAAAAGTCTGACACTTTATGTGATGCTGTACATCGTAAGATTGCGCTGAGATATCAGGATTTTGTCTTAGCCAGTCTTTGTAATACTGGCGCCGACCCAACCATTAGGGGGCAAAATTCCGCAAACAAATTTTCCATTTGCGAGTTTTGACCTGCGTATTTCCCCATTGTATGACAATCTACAACTTGTGCTAGTTGCCACTTGGCACATTTGAAAAAACTTTGTTTCGAGAAAATGAAGCTCTTCCTAGTTTAACGTTTCCTAGGTCTCAAGAATAGTCTATGCAGCAATGTGACCATAGAATGAGGTAGCTAGCACTTAGTCACCAGAGACGGAGGATCGGACCACAGACCTGGTATATGAGACCAATTCTCTAACTACAGTGCAATCACGACAAATTTAAAGTTTGCTTTATAAAGTCTATCTTAGATATTAAAACAGTAAAAGTAAATTAAAATTGCATGGCAGTGAACAAGGTGAGTCAGAGGTTTTTTTTACCAATCGGATAGGTTGCTGAGAGTGTTCTAGGCCTAGTGAATGACTAGGTCTAGGCCTCAAGGTTTATCCATCAATGCAGTCCTAGACGTTTCTGTGTGTTAGCTTACATTGGCTTTTAAAAGGCCACATTCGTTTGAACTTTATTATACTTTTGGGCTCAGAAACTGTATGTTTTATTTTATTTAAACAAAAAATTAAAAACAGGAAAGGTTTAATTCCCTTTGTGGGCTACAACTAAGCGTCAAAGTATAAACAGACAGTTCTTCCATTCTTTATAATATCAGCTATCAACATGCCTCTGGAGTTTCTGTTTGGGCGCAAAAAGACGCCAGAGGAGATGCTCAGGCAGAATCAGAGAGCCTTGAACAAAGCCATGCGTGACTTGGACAGAGAAAGGCAAAAAATGGAACAGCAAGAGAAAAAGGTCATTGCAGACATTAAGAAAATGGCTAAACAAGGGCAAATGGTAAGTAGGAAGATTCTAGTTATATTTATAATTACTAGCTGTTAATTTTATGTGTCATTTACTTCTTCCAATATATGGCAGTATCAACATCAAACATAAAAAAACGCAAAATTTAGCAAAATTGTTAAAACTTGTGTTGCTAATAACTTTTAAAGCGTGTTTAAATAAAGCTATTGTGAACATAAAGTTATTTGATCAATTCAGTTTTCATAATATTTCGACAAAGATAAATGGAAAAAAATAATATCCTACTATTTATAATTTCATTGTGCAATTCATAATATTTCTTAGTTACTTACACCCCTACCTCGACAAGTCCTCTAAGTGGTTGAATAAAACATTTAGTACAAATTTTAAAAACTTTGAACAATTTTTTGTGTACCCTGTTTCAGGATGCAGTTAAAGTAATGGCAAAAGATTTAGTTCGAACTCGTCGTTATGTGAAAAAATTCATTTCTCTAAGAGCAAACATTCAAGCAGTTTCACTCAAGATTCAAACTTTGAAAGCAAACAACACAATGGCTCAAGCTATGAAGGGAGTCACAAAAGCAATGGCTACAATGAACAAGCAGGTAAATGCAATGTTTTTTGTTTGTTTTGAGAAGATCTTTCAAATACAAGCATTTTTTTTTTTCAAACAATTTTACTGACAACATTTTCTGTTTTAAACCTAATCGTATTCTGCGTTTCACCACCTGAAGTGTATGTTGCGGATATATTTCGACCCCATTCACTTCAGACCTTTAGCATGATTTTTTTTGTACCATCGATTTCATGAACCAAACTTTCGTGATCTTTTTTCCAGTTTGTCCCCGCTTTCACAAGGAAGTGAAAGAAAATTTTCTAATGATAATAACAAAGGGTAATAATAATAATAATCAGTATTTATGCTTCTTTGAAGATGATAAGGGGACAAAAATGATCCCCGTTTGTAAAAAACATATATGTTTGGAAAATGATCGATGGTCATGTTTGGAAAATGATCGATGGTCAATATGGTATTGAGCTTTTTCCTGCCAGTCAGATAGAATGATTTGGAATAATGAATGACTAAGGAATACATTAAGTTTCAAAAATAAATTCCCACTGCAAGTATAGTAAAACAGAGTAATGACCCCTGGGGTCGAAAATTATCTCAGACATATGATTAGGGTTTAAAAAAGATATTGTATATGCCATTTGTGCAATCTGCAGAGGAACAACATTCTCAAGAGACAAAGTGATTTTGAGTTATTAAAGAATAAGCTAGCGCTAATTTTATCTGAAATTTGTCTGTTCTTCACTATGGAAAAAAAAATGATTGATGTAGAAGCATTTTTAGGTTTTTGCATCTCTTGCTTATTCGAAAAAGTAAAAGGCCAACTTGTAAAAAAACTATGAGTCCTGGTTAAGAATGATCATATTCAGAAACTTTATAGAATTTACTTTTGATTTGCAGTTGAAAACATCTTATGTATTTTTATTGGTGACTTAGATTTTTTTGAACTGATTAGATCCCTGGTCCTTTTCCAAATAGCTTGACAAGCTAGGAACTTCAAGCTAAGATCAAGACTTCAAAATGCCTAGGTTAAATCTCACTATTTTGTTCTTATAAGATATCTCTGAGATCATACAAATTAGACTGCAAACGTGCAACAATTACTTTCTCACACCAAAGAAACATTTCTGTTTTATCATGGATATGTATTTCTTATTCTATTTCTCCTGGTATCTTCTTTCTTTTATCTTTTATTGCAAAGATTTTGTTCTCTTTTGCTGCTTCAGTCAAATGAATTAGAGAAAGATAAAGTATACAGTGGAAACCTCGCAAAACTCATAAATCAAATTTTGAAAGAGATTAGGTTATAATTTTCTCTTTGAATCTATTAATAGACCCATCATTCAAGGCTTTTCTGGTTTGGTTCTCTTAACTTGAAGCTCACACCACCAAAAAGCATTACAAAAGTACAATATGTAAAGTAGAATCCAATGCTTATTGCTGCCCAAGACATACCTTAGGCTTTAAAAGAAATGGGGGTAGGAGCAAGTTACTATAGAAATAAAACAAAAGGAAACTATACAAACGCAGTTTTTCAAATAAGCTATGTAACTGTTCACTAAATTTAACACTTTTGTGGTCCGCTTCTCTATTTCGAATTCTCTTAATTCAAAGTTTAGATAAAAACCAAAGCAATTCGAATTATGAGTTTTCCAATGTAATTGTCATTGTAACTTGTTTCTTTCTTTTTTTTTTTTTTTAAATATTTTAAATGCCTATAAGTATAACAATGTAGTATATTGTCATTGAAATGAGGGTCTAGTTGGACTAAGATTAAATTGTTTCAACAAATGTTCACTAGCCATATTAACACAAAGACTATCTGGAAACTTTCCATTTAAAACATGTACAAGAATCACATTATTCATGGGATATAAAAGTGGATCCAAGAATTAATTTATACATCTATACTGTCAACAATATATTTAGCCCAAGACTAAGTGACAAACTTTCTATACATGATAGCGATCTACAATAGATCCAACATATAATTAACAATGCTAGCTTAGTTGTAGCTTAAAAGTAGGATACTTAGAAATAATGATTCTAAAGTCGGCGAGGGTGACCCAACAGATTGTGTCCACACACAAAACCAACAGTAGATTCAAGCAAAGACTAATAAAGGCTCAAAAGGAGTCAAAAAGGAGACCATAGAGAAACTGCGAATACCCACTGATTGAGTTTGTAGACTAGAGTAAGTTTTTAATAGCTACTACTTCATTCAAGCTAGTACACATTTAAAACATTTTGACAATCATAGCAGAACTTAATACAGGTTATCTTAAAGAAAAAAATACACAGTAATTATTCAGTTTCTAAACTGGTCTCTATAAGTATAACTAAATAAAGCTAAAGGCTTGTAAAGTGAATTTATAATTTAGGAGATTATAAAATATTGTCAACCAAGCACCATGCTTGTTTGTTCAAGTAGCTCAAACTATTTAATAAAAACTGCCTTTTATCTTGCAGTATATATGAATTTATACATACATAATGTACATTTATAAATAGCTTGTATGAATTATGTATTATATAATTATGTCGTACATGTAAATTTTTCCTAACAGCTCAAACTGCCACAGATTCAAAAAATAATGATGGAGTTTGAAAAACAATCAGAAATCATGGACATGAAAGAAGAAATGATGAGTGATGCCATTGATGATGCTCTAGGCGATGAAGAAGATGAGGAAGAGAGGTATATTTGATAATCATATTGTCCTGTAATCTTTTATATCTATTGGAATGGTAATTAAAATATGAGTAAATTTGAAGGAAAAAATTGCTAAATTGAAAGGGTGTCAGCATTTTGTCTTAATGTTTCACAATTTTTACTTAAATTTTCTATGTAAGTTGTGATAAAATTGAATAAATTTGAGTTTATTGCTCAGCGTTCAGTAAGCGTCAGCACTATATAATACAAAGATAGTGTGGACAGACCCCAAGACTAATGTTTAACAATTTTACATACTGCCATTACCGAGACAGAGCGGGGGTACAATGACTCCTATCTCAACCTGTTATATTGTACTGAAAAAAGACACAACTAGTAAGAGAGGAAATCAAACAAATATTTTTTTTTTTTTTACTGATCTTGGGTTTCGAACCAGAAATCTCCCGATTGGGAGACTAAGGCTCTACTACATGTGCCTGTTCACATTGCTGAGCGAAAGTCAATAGAGAAAAGAAGAAAACAACAACAAGGAGATGTTTTGTGGAGAGAAAGAGAGAGAGAGACATAGAGAGAGAAGCAAAATTTTTATTGTGTGTTGAGAGTAGAATAAAGAAGAGAGGGAGGGAGGGAGGGAGGGAGGGGCATTTGGTGGAAATAGGTCCTAAACTGCCTTTTTTGCGGGAAAGGCAATGCAGCTACAAAAAACTGCAGGGCCAGGTTAATAAAATAAATAGGATTTTAAATGAAAAGTGTCATATTTGCTTATTTCTATTCTTTTTAAAAATAAAAGCATTTCAGCTGTATGGATATCTACATATTTCCTTTCTTACTTGAATCTTCAGTGATGCCATTGTGTCCCAGGTCCTTGATGAGTTGGGTTTGCAGATGGCTGATGATCTAGCAGGTGGGTTCATCTCTTCAATTAGCTGATTTTACATGTTCTTCTACATAGATTGATTTTGGGGAGAGAGGAGGAGTTTCTAAATATGCCTTGCTTATTTTTAAATATACCCTTTTAATTTCTGTCTTGCATCTTAAAATCACTCTTTACTTGTGTGGAACTTAAAAAAAGCTTAACATACTGATTTTTTGGTTTTTATGTATTTATTTCATACTTAATTGTATGGAGCTTGTGTTCATTTTAATGTACGAGAGGCATTGGAAATAATGTTGAATGTATCATGCCTTTTTAAATACTTTTTAAAAAAGGTTTATTTTTATTTCTAATTTTTTCTATTTTGTAACTTAAAACCACTCCTTGATTATGAACAACATAAAAAAAAACAAGAACAAAAAAGAAACAAACTTGGTTTTCTTATACTCCAGATCTTCAATAAAGTGATGGTTTTTAATGAGTTTCAAATTTTATTTTCTCTAGGTCTTCCAAGCACAGGCAAAACTCTCTCAATTGCAGAGGGATCCAAGACCCCCCAAGCTGCAGCAGTTGGAGATGCTGATGCAGACCTTGAAGCCAGACTTGATAATCTTAGAAGGCAATGAGCATTGATGATATTGTCAATGAATACCAAAGGGGCAACTCTGCAGAGAGAAAAGGACATGCTTAATTTCCCCCAAAATTAATGTTCAAGCTGCTCAGAAGAAGTTAACATGCCACAGGAAGTAGTTTTAACATCCATTTTTGTCAATGAAATGAAATAACTGGCACTCACTGATTCCATCTACCTAGACACGAAATTGTTCTCTGTAAAAAAAAAAAAAAAAGTTTTGAGATAGGTGAACCACATCATTGTACATAAGAATCCCCTTATGAGCTACGAAGGTAGCTGAGCAGATGACTTCAGTTCTGAGATACTTTGCTTTTAATCACCATGCACCTGAAAAGACATTGTATCCTGAATTTATATTATTTTGAATCAAGTTGAAAGATAGCCAAGGGTCAGAAGTATCTGTCAAAGAAACTGCAAATCTGCAAACATAAACTTCAGTCTTAAAACTCATTGAGTCTACTAACAACTTTTATTACTTCCTTAACTGTGAACAGTCTTGAATTGAGATTTATTAATTCATAAAGCTAAAGGTCTCACTGGAGGGACTTTATCAATTATTGATAACAAAAGGTGATTGTAATGAACTACTGTAATATATTTTGGATTTGTAAAAGCATATTTTTATGGTGCTGATTAAATTAGTTTTTTGTGGATTTATTTTACTTTGAAATTCAGATTTCACTTCATAACTGATGGAAACGACGGAGAAACATAATGAGAAGGGTTAAAATAGATAAAATGAGTAAGGGATCTGCAAAAATCATTGTTCTGCCCTTACACCATTAATGACAAACAGTTCTTTTCTAAGGGCTTGGGATAGTTTAAAACTTGAATGAAAACCAAAGCACTCACATTATGTGCTCAAAATAAGTGTCTTTACCATGGCACCTTTGAAAAAAAAATCATTTGTCAGCACCTTTGCCGTACGCAAAAATTTGATGAATTAAAGGGAAAGTAAAACCTTTGCTTTTCAAACTTGTCAAAGAATGTCAACTTTAAAGCAATCTTTTAATAACTGTTAATGAATTTTAAATAAGTGTCGTTCTCATGTATGTCATATTTTTAGTATTGCCCATTACAAAAATTGAATGTAAGATTCAATTTTAGATGCTTAAGTTAATAAGTTGTGAAAAAAAAATATGCAGCACATTTTTCAACCTTTTAAACTTAAATTGAACTTTTTCAAAAAATATTTTTTTTTAATTGTTATCCATACTTTTACATGGACAGTCACTTTAATACTGTGTGTTGTAAAACAGAAATGATTTTTATATGATTTTTTTAGAGACCTTTGTTTCATGCAAAACTAATAAAGAAACCTGAGATGTGATGGAGATAAAACTTCAGAATGGATACGAGACAGTCAGGCTGACATCAGCAGAGTAACACCCTTGATTAACAGGCTATAAGTTGTCCTATAATTATTACAATTACCGGTACTTACGTAAAAATGTTTGTATATACACTTTTATATAATTAAGAGCTAGAGAATTGCATAGCAGCATTTAAGCATATCTATCTCATAAGATTCAGTTTTAATGCCAAGCTAAATTTGACTGAAAAAAAAATCTTTATCATAAGAATTTTAGACTGTTATATGTCTATATTTTTAGTGGTAGTGGCAAATACTGGACGCAATTTTCTAGCTTATTGTAAGTCATGTATCTTGAAATAATTGATTCTCACGGATCTTTTAAAACAGTATAAATATTTAGGATATAATAAAGCAATGAGCATATTTGTGGAGCAGGTCTTTTATTTAGGTCTCCCGGGGGGTGCGGTGATCCAGGGGTAGAACATCGGCTTCCGCCGCAAAAGGTTCTGAGTTTGAACCCTGGCTGTTGCGTTTCCTACTGGATGGGTCGGTGTCAGTATAATGTGACCGGCTGAGACAGGAGTCATGGTATCCCCGCCCTGTCTCGTGTGTGGCAGCACATAAAATTGTCCGTCTTGGGGTCCATCCACAATATAGCCTATATAGTGCTGCTGTTGGACGTTAAACCAAACCAACCAACCAACTAACTTAGGTCTCCCTTATAAAATGATCTTTCAATTGTAAATTCATTTCTGACAATTTTTTGTTTGTTCGGGGATTTACGAACTTAAGAAATTTTCTATTGAAAAGGCTTTGCCAGATATGGATAATGTGATACCATTCTTTACCCAAAGATTAAAAACAATTTTGTCATTGTAAAAAAAAAATGTTTTGTTTTTCTATTTGGTCAAGGGGAAAGAAAGTAAATGTCCAATGGCAGGCAATCCCTCTTTAAAACAGCACAATTTGTTTCCATCTGCAATCATTGTAAACTTATTAATATGATGTAAATTTGTGTTCAACACTTCAAAGATTTTTCATAACGATCTACAATTCTAATTTACTCTAAGAAAATACAACTGATTGGAAGCATCATGCATGTTGTTATGTACCATGAAACATTGAGATCAAATAAACCTGTTTTTGTTCAATGAAAAATAACATTTTCAATGAATGATTTGCATACATGTACTTAGAAAGGTTCCAAGGTAATTGATTGGACACATTCAAACAAAACTCTCTTTGACAGAGAAAGGAAGTTTCTTACATTAAACAAGCATAGATTTAATGCAACATTTATTATTACTATTATTAGATGAGTTTCACACGATAATGTCCACAGAAACTTGTAAGCTTTAAATCACAATCAGGTACATTGTGTATTAACTAAAAATTGTGGCTTCCATAAATCCTTAAATAATTATTATGATTCTTCTCTTTACCATAATCTTATGTCAAATTTGTACCCCTGTCTGTATGTTGTGGGATCTCTGAGGGCCCCCACTTTTTTAATAGTCAAAATCGATTGGGGGGGTTCAAAAAGGAATACATTAAATTTCAAACAAAAATTACCATTGTAAATGTTTTATTGTAAATAAAAAAAAAAAAGATTTTCTGATCCCAGGACATAAGATTAGGTTTACAAGTTTACTTTAACACTTGAAAAAAACATACATACATGTACATAAAAAGTATGTCCTAGAATATGTTTGCAAAAAAATTCGACCCATATTCTTTAACATTCAGTTAAAAAAAAAAAAAGATACATTATCAATGAACTTCTACTTTCTGGAGTTTTCTGGCCTGCACCAAATAATAAATTACAAAAAAAGGAAAAAACAAACAATAACAAGTATTAATCTATCCCTTTTTCAAGTATAGTTGATAAAAAAAAGATTGTGAAACTATAAATGCATTAAACCTTATTTTGCGAGAAGGCTTAAAGTTAGTTCCAAAATCACATACCGACTTATTTAGCAGCACAGTAATTTTTTATGACTTAAGCAGTTACATGTATGTACCATCTTTCTACGTATTGTTGGTTATGATCATATTTGCCCCCCCCCCCCTTTTTTTTTTTAAAAGACTGTTTACTGGTCTAATTTGGGCTACACTTTAGCTCCTTTTGTATCAAATTATTTCCTTCATATCTAGTTAAAAATATTCAATGGTATTTAACAAGCATCTCTTTTCTCCAGGCATTCATTACGCTTGAATAAGTGAATAGGATGATCATATCACAGATAAAATACTTTTGCGCTCCAAAAACAGCAAGGTTTTTTTTTTTAAGTTAAAGACTGTAGATCTAGATATATACCAATGGGCTGTTTCAGTGATGTTCGACATCAGAAAAGGATTCCGTTGTGTGCTCACTGGGTTTTAGGTCAAACCTAGAACTCGTCTTAAATCTAATCCTAGATCTAAAAACACATTGGATTGATTTCAAGGATATATTCCCTTTGTTTTCTTTTTTTTAGTGTGGGGTGCAGTAAGAGGACACCCTAATTTAGTCACTTTGAAAATCTAAGAGCTATTTATGTTTTTAGGACTTTTTTTTTCTGCAACATGTAAAAGACATGGTTGTCTAGAGAACCAAGGAGAAAACTCTAACCATGTATATCAGCATTTACAATACTGTAAGCCTACATTGGTGTAGCTTTCAGAGTCATTATTTCTAGGGAGAGAAGGCAAATACCTAAAATAATGCATGCACAAAAAAAAAGAATATTTCTGGGGTCCCTCTAGAGACGTTGTTAGGTAGGCCCTATTTGGGGTCTTGCTAGAACTTTTTCGCGTATAGGCACTGCAGCGTACCATATTCAAAATCTTAAAACACAACCCAAATTAATGTTTGCAGTATATTTCAGCAAAATAAAACCGATGTACTTCTTAACCAAATTAAATTTATTAAGTCAATTTGTGCACTCAATTCAAATAATTGTATTAAGAGGATTTAAATCTATACATTGTATAGCAAAGCTAGACCAAAATGAGGATGGTTGGCAAGGACGATTTTCAAGGCTTTATGAGCACTGATGTGATCTTCCTTCTTAGCATGGCTATGCAGAGCCTTTTTTCCTTTCGAAACATGGTTGACTCTAGTTTTACAAGCCACACCTGCAAACATTTTGATCTACAGGGGAAAACTTCACAAACTAAGAAATGCTTGAGGGAGAGAGGAAGGACAATATCGAGAAAAAATGAAAATACTCTTTCATTTTCATCCACACCATAATTCATGATCCTGCCTAACAAGTACATGTATAATTTTTATCATCACCACCAAAATGTATAAATTTAAACTATTACAAAATGTAGGGAAAAAACAACAACATAACAACAACAATAAAAATTCATTTACACTAAACAATATCATTTTAATATTTATCCATAAATAGCCATTTTTCCCTCTAAGGTCTACTCTGAATTCAAATAACATGACCTTGTACTTGTAGAGTGCATTGATAATTTCAATAAATATGTCTTAAATGTGATCCAGTCTAACCTTAAAAGATTACTCTAACTTAGAGTACTAACCGGTAACTAGACTTTGAATAACCCATCATTTAAAAAAAAAAAAAGTTATAAAATAATTTCCCATTAGTCTATGCGTGAGATGGTTATCACAATTTTGTGTAAGTTTTGTCCAGCCTCTCAGAGGAATCCAAACAAAAAGTATCAGTTGGCTATGTACATTGTATTTACAAAAACCTTAAATAACTTAGCACATTGTGGTTGCAATCCTCATGAACACAGTATTAATACACTGATATTGGAACAACACCTACAATAAAATATGCTCGTGATATTACCTTACTATTACAATCTCCTTTTTATTTTCTCAATTACTTTGATTCATGGAAATGTCACTACATTAGATCTAATGGATAATAACAATTTCAAAGTGTAAATAATGTTTTTTTCAGCAAATAACTTGATTAAAAAAAGGAAAGTATTATGATAATTGAATTAGTCCGCATTGGCTAACTAGTATGTGAAATTGTGTAGAGCTGAGGAGGAATGAAACAGACACTTTTCATAATGTGCACATTTCCAAGAGAAATTAAAAAAAGTTATGGCATGATTATGATTTTCCTCTCGCATGAAGCTGTCTTCAGGGTGCATCAAAATCACAATGTATTCTGTGGTTAAATTTGAAAGCATTCCTTCTAATACTCCGGTCTTCTGTTGTTTTTTTTTCTCTCAAAGAACTATTTTAGTCAGATAAATTAATAATAAATATTTTTGTAAATTGTCTTTCATTTCATATCATCATTTGCATACATCACAGAGTTCTTTCCATTTTATTCTCCTGTCTGTGTTTGTGTTTAAATTAAATCTTTCTTAGAAAAAATGTCATACTGGTTTTTAACAAGAAAAATGTGATTTTCATATAAAATAACAACTTTTCCATCTCAGAAAACACAAAGACACGGAGGAGGAACAAAAGAAGGAGAAATTTTCAAACTTTATGCCATCTTAATGGGACCAGCCAAAAAAATTACCAAAAATTGGATGGAAACACATTATTTTTATAGCCCATTAAATGGGTTTTGTTGCCCACAACAACAGATCAACTGTAAAACATAAATCTCTTATCTAGAAAAAGATAGACTTTTTACTGATGGACATAAACAGTAAACTTATTCTATTCATTCAGAAACAATGATCATTTGGAACCTTTTCCATCATGAGATCCTGAATTATTTTTCTCCAAAACTGCTCTTTTTTCTCTATCCAACTCTGAAAGGTCCACAAAATCTTGAAGCTCCTTAATGGCTGCAGGATTTTTCACAAGACTATCCATGATTTCTAGTTGGCGCTCTTTATCCTAAATTCAAAAGAAAAAAAAGAGCAAGGGTTTACAGAAAACATTTAGTTTTTGGTGTAGTGTACATAAGATCGAATCATCAGACTTACGCTCTATGTATTAATCGTAATTCTTAAAGTCTATTATTCTAAAATGATATACTCTTAGGCCTTATTCCAAGAAACAATAAATAACATTGATAAATAAAGCAAGAAAATGCCCCAAACGTAATTATTTAAAAATCTTCCAAAAATGCAATGCATCTTTTATATCTCTGTTTATAACATGTAACAATCTTCACAATTTAACCACTTGTGTGCAGGATAAAATGGTCATTTTTTGTCGGATTTGAAGTGACACCCCCCAAAAAAAAGACATCATGTTAAACAAAACCGTCATCTTTTGCAATCATAAATGGATTGTCCAGTTTTTTTTCTGGCTTCATAAACCATATGTATGCACATCGCTGCTCAAAAAGTGTATCTTTATGCAATTTACTGAATGATTTTACGTTAACAAAACTGGTGTACTTCTTTGGGGCGAAATTGGACAAAAGATCTTTTTTTTTTTTTAACCAAAATAAGTATATCTTTATAAACCTTCATCATACCAGATATTGCTGTCATAAGAACTTTTTCTGAAGACCAGAGTCCATTTAATTATATTTGTATAAAGAACGTACTCTCAATGTCCTCTGAAGAGAGTGTAGCTTTTTTAAACGCTCCACATCATGCTGGTCTGGCAGGTTCTGAAGCTTTGAGGTTGCAGTACACTGGCTCTGACGATGCCGCACCTTGTCTTTGCCGTCTATGGTGAGATCATTGGTCTGAATGGATCTGAGCATGGCATGAAGTTCTTCTGTACTTGCCCCAACTGTCTCTGGAGACGGCAAAATCAGATTCTATATAATCTTACAAAGAGGTTAAAAATTATACAGATAAAATTACAAGATATAAAGAGATTTAATCTTATTAAATACAGTGAAGCACAACTAGGTAGAACATGGATGCCTCAAAATCATATTTTCCTCAAAATCTTTTTGTTTTCCACTGCCAAACCCCTCTTTGTGCTTTTGCTGTGCCTATGCTGCTGTCAAACCAGTTCAAAGTAAAAACACTGATTTGTCAAAAATCTGTTATCAAGTATAGCATTCCACTAAAAACTCCATCAAAAACAAAAACAAAAAAAAAAACCCATCAAAAACATCCCTGACTATCAGAGATTGAAGACATTGGAGAGTTATATAAAAACAATTTTTTTTTTTTTTTTGTAGATTTAAAAAATATTGTCAATCCTCCAGGTAGCCGGCATTGATAATCATAAACCCAAAAACCTACTACTAGAATCACCTCTCTTCAATTATTAACAACATAGCCGCCGCCTGCTCCTTGACAATTGTTATTTGTTATATATACAGTACAACATGACTTCATTTGGACTTTTGGTTCCAAAAGAAAAGCCCAGTTGTAAGCAAGCTCCCGCTATAGTCATGTCAAGGAAATTACTGAAAAAATCCAATTTTAACACTGTCTTATTATCTACCTTTAAAAAAAAATTAACATAACCCAAGAGACTTGAAATAAACTGTCTTTAGTACGTTGGTTTTGTCGTTTATTTTTACTTGTTTCTTCCCTCGGTCTTCTGTTTTTTGTGTGCGGTTACTCACAGTCCAAGACTATCTAGATCTAACAGTAAAATCCGTAACCCCACCCCTCACTCCCCATCTCTGTCTCTGTCTCTCTCTCTCTCTCTCTCTCTCTCTCTCTCTCTCTTTCTCTCTCTCTCTGTGTTTTAAGTTTCACATGTTGATCAGCCCTTCGGCACTCTATTATTACACATTGTATCGTGCTACACGACAGATTCTTGAAATGTTCCACAATTGCAAAGGTCCCACTGCAGCCGGTGCCGTTGTAGGTATGCATTACTGTATATCTTTTACAAAGTATTGTCACAATATAATTAGGCCTAAATACTAAATTAAACAGATATTATTTAAATAAAAGAATACAACTTAAAAACGTAGATTTTTTAAATATTTAACAATTTAGATGAATCAAATACACCCTACCAATACAGAATATGATATCTAAATCCTAAAAATACAGAACATGACATCTAAATCCTACCAATACAGAGCATGATATCTAAATCCTACCAATACAGAACATGATATCTAAATCCTACCAATACAGAACATGATATCTAAATCTTACCAATAGAGAACATGATATCTAAATCCTACCAATAGAGAACATGATACCTAAATCCTATCAATACAGAACATGATATCTAAATCCTACCAAACAGAACATAATATTTAAATATTATTAAAAAAACCCAACAAAAACAAAAAAAAAACAGAAAAAAAACAAACTTCACTTAGATGCATGTGTCCTAAATTTTCTGTTTCACAAGTTCCATGTAGGATTTAATATTTTGAATAAGTTGAATACATACCCTGGACATCTTGAAGACGATGTCGATTGACCAAGGGTGATGAGTTTCCTCCCAAGGAACCAGTACTGCTGCCAATTGAGGACATACTCGCCAGAGACATCGCACTGCCCTGCCATTTGTCTCTGTCTTTGTCTCGTGGTCCTTCATCTAATTCCTCCTCACTCTCACTGTAGTCTGCAGCTACAAAGTGGAATGAAAAAAAAAAATGTACAAGATGCCTTTGGGATATCTAGGAATAATAACAAATTAATATAATCACTAAAAACTGGTAAAACAAATACACAAAAATAATTCAGAAACGTCAATGATGTTATTTTTATGACTTTGACATTGAACTTTAAAGTAGCATGCTTTGGTAAAATGAAAAAACTTTTATTGATTTCCTTATGGGCTACTTTCCAGAAATTGCCCGCAAATGAAATAATATTGCAAGAGTATTTGTCCGGTTACCCGATAAATAGGCACTTCCAATGATATTACATAAATATCAATTTTGATTATATTGTCACAAACAAAGAAAACAGTCATAATTTATGACATTTTTATTACAAACGAGAACAGGTAAAACACTGGAAAGGAGAAAGGAGAATATGGGATTTAAAAAAAAGTGCCTTGCCTAAATTAGCTAAGAAAATTATTAAGTACTGTAAAATCACAGAAAACCTTTGCTGTTTACTATAAGAAAAAAGATGTTTTGCTAACATAATACACATGGTGGTATTGCTAATCTAACTATATTTTTGTAAGCGTTATTTAAGTTTGCTTAACTCAATTCTACAAGTTTTCACGTAGTAAGGTGTTTATACACCATCTAACTATAAACATTCTCGAAGCTGAGTAATTACCTACAAAATCGCATCCAGACCTTTTTTTTTTAGCAAAAGTCATTCCAAACCATGTTTGTGAATTAGTTTTAGAAGATTTCCACCTGTTCTTTGTACTTTCCTTTTACTTTAGACAACGATTTTTTGCATAAAATATAATGGCTCAAAATTGGCAATTCACAACCCAGGAAGTAATGGCCGAGTTTCTGTTAGACTCAGAGAGTGATAATGATGTAGTAGGATCTGACTCAGAAAATAGTTTTTATGATAAGTCGATTATATATATATATAATGTTTCAGATGTTCTGTTCTTATAATTCAGCAAGTATCTACCTAAAATGAAGTTTCCAGGATTCTGGGCTTTCTTGTATTTTTCTGATTATTTCAATGTTGCATAACTTGTAATTTCAATCACATATTTCCAAAATTCTGCAGAATGGGCTTACATTTTTTTATACACAATAAAAGTTTTTTTATTTCTTGGTAATCATGTGAAGTTTCAAGAGGTTCACTCCATAATTCTAAAAGTTATGACTATTTTACTAGGGATATGTAAAATTTAGCAAGCATTGCCATGTCAGCTTAGGTAGGTGTGTGTGGTGGTGGTGGTGGGGACAGCCAGTGGGAAAGGAGTTATTCTCAATCTATCATACTTGATGCTCAATCTCAACCTATTAAACTTGATGCTTGCAAAGTCCGATTTACATGTAACTAAGAATGAATGGGCAGCCATGACTCCTACGAAGTGTATATTGAAAGTATAAAACGTATACGCACCACATAGTCTAGTGTCTTACTTTTAACAGAATATTGTCAATTCCTACTTTAAACTTTTCACAACGAGAAATTATTTGGAAAGACTGAATGTCACATCATAGTTCTTTGAAACGAGTGCAATAATTTTATCTATCTCATATTAAACAACTTACTCCTAGTGCCTATTGATGAAGATGATGTGAGTTTGTCTGGCCTTGAGAATCCCCCCATTGCAACGTCTCTCCCCTCTGTGTCAAACTTGATTGCTGCCAGCCCCAATTTGTTCATCCATCTGAGGTTAACTTTTTCTTTATAATTTTTGCTTCGAAATTTTTATTTAAGTCTAATTATGTTTTTAATATATAGTTCTTCGTGATTTTCTCCGTAATGTAAATTTGTACAAATTCATATAAGAAAATTAAATGACGACTCTTTAACGACCCTTCACACATATCAATGTTGTTGAATGAACGAGTATAGGAGAACGGAGAGTCTACGTTTTATCAAGGTTGTTCCAGTATTGTGTATCTTAAAAGCACTTTATAGAAGAAAACAGAAAAAACAGCAAATTAAATGAAAACTTACAACAGTCTTAAGTAGCAATAATCTCAATTTGAACATGTTGCTTCGCCAAACTTTTATAAGCCACAATTGAAAATGGTGCTTATGACATAATGTTTCTCTCTTTTGAAAGAGAGGTTTGATTGAGAAGATCCCTCTCTCCCTCGTCTTTAAATAATGAATATGTAACTATCTTTTTTATAACTTAAGGAAACATACACTATATAATTTTGAACACACGTCCAAGTTGTCTCACTTTTGAAAATTTATCGGGGTGGGGGGTGAGGAGAATCAATCAAGAAGAGATAAAAAATAAAATAAAAGTTAGATACATTATTGTCACACAGATTTAAAACAAATGCATCAAAATATTGTACAACTCATAAAAATTGAACAGACTGATAAACTTAAGTTTTTCTTTGGATCCAGCAATTTGCTATCAAGATTTTCTTGAGTTGTCGACTCTGATATTGCGTTATTATATACAACATTCAAAATGTCAGAAGTCAATATATGACTTTTCAAATACAAAACACAAAAATGAAATGGCAACAGGAATGACCCAAACTAGAAAATTTTTTTACCTAAGTATCATCGCCCTCTTCTTAAGCAAAGCCTTGAACACAAACAAAGAATTAAATCTTTCGTGATATTGAAAAAACACGAACTCAAAAAAATATATGCCAACATAAAAAAGTGTTGTGGTTGACAATTTCAACCACTGAGCCACAAGACCTAAAAATCCAACCACAATATGCGTGAGGAAAAAAAAATTCTTGTGAGGAGTGCAGCAACGGTTTAGAAAATTTTTTTTCCTAACTTGGTCTTTCAGAAAATGTATTGACTCAAAACTTTTTTCGTGTGGTTCATTTTCTTAAATTTCGATGGTTCCGAGGAATAAATAAATTATTATGCTACTTGTATCTCCTGACTCAACACAGATTATACAATCCAATTTTGGTCAATAAGGTCATTCAAGTGGCAATGCTTTTATGACAAAATGAATAGTGATATTTGAAAATTGAAATGGATTCACTAAGAAAAATTAGTCACTCCTGTTTGAATTATAAAATCATGTAAAATTTTACAAGGAAGGGCTGAAAAATGTTCATAACATTAAAATAAAAATCTTTTCTTATCATATGCCATTGATTTAGAAATTCTGTTTAGATAAGTAAATCAAAGGATTTGTTTTTCAATTGGAATGTAAGATCTCTAAAGTTTTACAACTGATGGTGTGTGCCAACATATCCTGCTTTGAAAGTTTAACGGACATTGCCAACTGCACCTATGTTAAAAATACAGTGAAAGATGTAGAGCTGAAATGCCAAAGTTTATTTTGGTGTACCATCTGGTTGTATATTGAAACATCCTCATCCCTCACCTTCATTTTTTAAACAAAACATGAAGCAAACAATTTAAGTCCATGCATGCCACATAAGAAAAGCAGTTGTACAACAAAATTTTTAAATGGTAAATAAAAAAGGGGGTGAAATGTACGCAAAAGCAGTTTTAATCTAAAGAAAATATACAAACCTATAGATGAAATGAAACATTCGCACAAATAAAAAGATAAAGATTTGTTAAATGAATATGTGCAAAATGCATCCTCCTCAAAACCTCCGTGACAATGACAAATTAACACTTTCAACTTTTCTCTCTTGCTTCACAATTAGATGCTAAGTGAAAAGATCTACATTAAATAAGTGATGGAAAATATTCATGAATTTTTGCACTTTATTTTACTATATCATATCAATAGACATTATAATCATTTTCATTTTTTTAAACACAGCCAAACTGGAAAAATTCGAACTTTTCCTGAACCTATATCAATGCAGCAGTAAAACCTATGGAGATTTACATGGATTCTACAATTTAACTTCAGATAGTTTTTTAATGTAATTCTCATCAATAGCACATGCAAACACAAATTTTAATGTTTAAAAATGTTCTTTAAAGCAGAAAAAAAAAAATTAAATAAATAAAGAACATGGGGTTGAAATTATGTACTTCTCTTTATTCCCACTTCTTTTTTAAAACTATTAAAGATTCCTTAAGTACGTTTTAACAATGTTGAAACACAAATGTTTGTCCTTGAAGTGTTCATTCATGTTCAATAACAAATTTGCATTTTCAAAGCCACCGTGCATTCATTCCTAAGTCAGATTTATTTGAGTTAGACTCATCATTTTTTGCAATTAATCAATGATTATTTTTATATTCCAAAGATCCCTAAATTTTTTTATGTCAGAGAAAATTACTACTTGAAAAAATGAATTACCTCTTAGCTAATATGGATATTTGATTAGGAAGATACTGTTGTTCTTGTTTGTTTCCGAGTCTAGGTAACAATTAAAAGGTTAACACCGAAAGCATGTAAAGACAAACACTGAAGCGTTACCAACGAAAATTCTTTTTAAAAAAAAAGCCAAGAGACCAATCTCAGAACATCAATACTCACCTGTACACTCTGTGACAAAAAAGAGTAAGTTGTGTGACAGTTTAACTGCTTATTCACAACTATTGTTTATGTCTTGGCTACTCATAAAAAATTATTTTAAAGACTTTGGATCTTGCCATTTTGATTTTTAAATCAGCTAATTAAGCTTAGAAAAGGTATTGCTTTTTATATCGATTGATTCAAACATTTCACTGGGACTCAAGCAACATTTGACTCATCTGGTAGGCTGAAATGTAGATGCTAAAATTTTGTCTATATGAGTATATAATTTTGCACACATTTTTCACAAACACACACTTCAGAGTGCAGACTAGTCAGGTGCACTTTTCTCTTAAAAGCAAGTTGACAACTACATCACCAAAAAACCTTTAAATGGGAAAAAAAAAGTTTATCTTGCATTTCTAAATCAGTTTTGGATCTTCAAATACCATTCAAACAAATGAGTTATGCAATAAAGCTTCAACAGATAAATAAGTAAGCTTAGTCAAATCATTGTTATCATTCACAAATCGGCAAAGTAAAGCGTACCATAGTATGTAGCCAGTCTATCCGCTCTTCCCAAAAATGAAACATGAAAGATTGTAATTTTGACTCTTTGCGTTATTTAACTTGAAATATTAGAGAGAGTTGGTTAATACAAATTTATTAGAAAATCTCAGCTGTATATTTATATTTAATTTTATTTGAATTTAAGAGCACTAAATCCAACAATACAAAATTATGATATTTATATTGACCCTTTCAATCCGAGTGCAATATTATTAGCCAACATTGAGTTGTTTTATTTGGGCAGCATAGTTTCTTTTTTTTTTTAATTCTTCCTCACTTTTCATTATATAGAGTAGTATAAAAAATCTGCAATAATATGTTAAGTTTTAGTGCTGCAAGATGAAAGTAAGTGAACATGTCTACTTTTTTTCTCCTAATTTTTTTTTTGTTCTCAAACAATACATGTATTAAAAAGGCTGGTGATGTCCTATATAAATGCCATGTAATATTACTATTACTATTATTATCATTATCATTATTATTATTATTAGTGTCCAGTTTGTGCATTGTCTTTTTTTAAACATAGTTCTCAATTATTTTTATGTCTCAGGGTTTTCGGTATGATAAACTATCATCTCAACCATCAATTAATCTGTTTGTGAATGACAATGACAAAACAATGTATGCTAAATAAGATTTAAACAATCCTTCTCAAAGCATTAAAAAAAAGGTGTCTTTCAGACGACCTGCAATACTAATGATCAAGTCAAACCTGCAAGCACAGCCAAAAAGCATTGAGTAAGGGACAGATAAAACTTAAAGCTAGAGGGTAGCATTAGCCTTGTTCTCATTCAATGCATCTTGCACTTTTTGTTTCAACAAAAAGCTAGTTCTGTAATAAGGCACTTTTAATATTAATTAATGGTTGGCTATTTTTCTTTAAACATCCACTGCAAACACTAAAACTATCTCAATAGTTTCATAGCTTTAGCAAGACTATTATGTGACCACCACAGAATTTATTGCGCTGTAACTCGTGACTCAAAATCATAAGACTCTTTAGAATCTATGGTTTACGGATCATGTCAATCTGATGATTATTTCATTTTTAAAAAGAATTGCCTGTAAATTTAGTTAGCAAAAGAATGTTTTACTTTTCCATGTTTTTTGTAGCTCTGCTTGGATGTTTTCAGTGATTGACTCAACTTAAGGGAAAAAAAAATTCAAGAACTTAAGCTAGACCAGGAAGCTCCACTCACAATTTCTTTTTCTTTAGATTGGTAGCTGGTGAAACCTGGAAGGCCGGGAGGTGGATCAAACCCTCAGCTTTGAGTGCCTGCAAGAAAGAACATAACCAAATGAACCCCAAAACATCAAAAATAAATTACACAAAAATATTGAAGAAGAGCCCCCCGCCCTTTCTCCACACACATACACACAAATGCAATATCTTAATGCACGTTTGTTTTTGTGTGTCTGACAAAGGAACAAAGTTAAAAGCTTACATGTTTTGAATTTCTTTAAGTCTTTAGTTGCACTATAACTTGTGGGGACACCCACAAGATAGTTACAGTTTATAAGGTTGAAACATTAATCTTTGTATTTTATTTATTTGTAAAATTTCATGGGTCTTATTGTTGACTTATTGA
Source organism: Elysia chlorotica (assembly GCA_003991915.1). Taxonomy (NCBI): domain Eukaryota; kingdom Metazoa; phylum Mollusca; class Gastropoda; family Plakobranchidae; genus Elysia; species Elysia chlorotica. Next base: position 48,273 of record RQTK01000001.1, on the reverse strand, counting down.
TATTTTCTTTGGCCTCTGTTTATCAGTGTCACTTTGACCTGGTAAACTTCACTACTTTAAAACAATATTGCAGAATTAAATGTTTAAAATATTTTGTTATTTCAAAGCATGAGAAAATATCCCTTTTATATTATTTAATGTCTTTTAATCATTTGATTTTTTATTATACATCTAAAAGTTACTCCGTTTTTAATAAAACCTAATTGAAATACATAAAGATAAATTTAACATCAGTGAGTGAACTGGGTCCAAGATCACACAGGGGAAATGATTGCAACGTGTGGGAGGGAATACGCCGGGCGAAAACATAACGAACGCAGGCAAACAGACGTGAGTATAGTAGGCCTACATTGGCAAAATAATTGAAAATCCCTATCTGAGACATGACTTACGTCTTTTTGCTTGTAGTAGTAAAGAACATGTTTCTTCAGAACACACCATCTCTTGTCCCAATGTTTAGACAAAGTGCGATCTTTCTGTTTCCTTTTGTAAAGCCATCCCTCACAGTCACCTCTTCCTAAGTCTTTACAGGATATACGCCGGTCTAATAACAGAGCATAGTAATAATATCGAATTGAATTTGGTAGGAAAAACCAAGAGTGACAAAATATGATATGTAAGAAATATAAATGTTTATCTCTTTTTTTCCCCCACGCTATAAAGGATAAGAATGAGATAGATACAATTTTTTTCTAAATAGGATATATATAAACAGTGGCTGCCTGTGCTCTTTAGTTAGCAATATTTTCTGAAAATAAAACAGTTGTCTTATGGCAGCATATTGATAAATTTATATTTCTATTTACATGCTTGCTTTGTTAAAACTATTTTTGGCATGAAATTTATATTACCAAGCTTAGATTTGCTTCCAGTCTTGCTTCTCATCTTCACTGTGGGTGACTGAAGCAAAATAAAACCAAAACACACCAAGTAATTGATTTCCAAACGATGTGAGCTTTTGGAGCAGTTTTCATAAAATTAAGATTTGTCTGTGAAATCTAGAAAAAAAGCTAATGTCCAAAACTTTAACAAGATTTTCTTAAAGTTTACTTTATGAGCAAAAAAAAATATTAGCTGAATGTATTAGCATGGTAAGTCATCAGCTTCAAATATGTTTCCGACTGAGACTTTTTCTTTATCATTTGCCATAGCTTCAGTTTTCTCCATTCATGCATTTCATTCAAAGTGACCTACAGCCAACTTTTTTTGTGAGGAAAAAAAAAGATAATTTATTTCTGCCATCCCATTGGAACATGGCTTATATGATTAGTTACACGAAAAATATATTATCAAAATAATTATCCTTTCACATCATTATTGTATATATTCTTTACAAGGTGTAATGTAACAATCTATAATATTATCTTATACAGAACTGAGACATCTTCCTTACCTCACTGGTTGATGACGGAACCTTGCCTTTCTCCACAGGAATTTTTTGCACAACTCCACCAACAACTATATGAGTGAAACTTTAAGGTGGGAAAAAAAAAGAAATGTATTTTTTTCAATGGACCCAGGATTTGTAATTTTTTTTATGGATAAAATTGTTCCTTCTTACTTGATTGTTTTGATAGAGCTTAACATAGCTTCTTAAGTTTTAACAGCTTTGGCAGACATGTGTCTCAGTATTATCAGTTTTCTTTATTGTGCATTGTATTTGTTTGAAAAACAACTTTACCTCTCAGATAGGTCTTTTCCATCACTTTGAGAACCATCAGTAAATCCAACTTTCTTTTGAGGCTTGTCAAACACATCATCATCTTCCACTTTGGGATTCTAGTTTAAAATAAATTATGATAACAAGGTAGAATATATCTTTCTATGTCAATACACATTTATGGGTTGAAAAACATGAACATCCAGAACCATCTTTATGTTATCAAGGGCGAACCCTTCCCCCCCAAAGTTAGAATCATCATGAGAAAAAAAACTAACAATGACTGATAAAAAATCAATCAGTGACACTCTCATACAAAATGCAGTTCAAAGAAAAAGGACAGTAAAACAACAGACTATTTGTTTTGAAATGAACCTTTGTGGTAAGCTGATTTTGTAGTGGAATTGCTTTTCAGAGACATCAAACGTATAAGTTTACAATTCTACAAATGTCATTGTTGCTTGTTGCATAAGACATTTAGGCCAGTCCAAAAAGATTAAATTATCTTTCCTTAACAGCATGATAAATTAGTTTCAAATCTGAAACTTAAAACAACCTGAATCCTATCACTTGACAAGATATGAAATTTGACTTTCCAGTATATAGAAGTAATTATGGTTGGAAGAATTGCTCAAGTAGGAAATGTTTATTTGGGCCCAATAATTCTGTATGTACACACTTGCACATAAATGTGGGTTATACAAAGTAAAAGGGTTGAAGAGGTTTGTCCAAATCTATAGCAACAATTGGGTACATGTCTCTCAACCTGTCCAAATGAGTTTGACATCTGCAGTTTACATTTTCTAAAATAGCACTTGAAAGAATGTACGTTCTTTTTCTCAACATTGGAAATAAAAGACGAAATTTAACATCTTTTCAGGAAGATAGTTACAAAAATTAATATGAAATACTGAAAGGACAAAAAAATGCATTAATCCTTATAAAAACACCTTAAGATGTAACATGAATTGCATTTGACTCGTTTAGACAAGGTGCGAGACAAATAGATTAAGGACTGTAAATGACAAAAAATTTAGACTGCATCAATACATGCATTGGATAACTATTTACAATGTAAAACTAATGAAAGTAAAACAGCATAATATTTTCCTGCATGGTAATGATAAATATTCCGAAATTTGAAAAAAAATTCGCTTTTCCTAGTGATTATCTTTAAACATTTTCCACACGTTTTGACCTTTCATTGTGCCATGATTTTATTTGTTCTTCCAACTATAATTATGAAAATTAATAATTTAATTATTATAAAAAAGTCAATCAAATACCAAAATCATAAATTTGAATTCACCACCAGCAGTCATCAATCAAACTATTCCAGAATGGGAGTTTATGTATGCTTCTCATTTTTAAGACAAAAGACCTGATCGGGTATAATGCATGCATGCAGGTATAAGTTAGAAATTGAAAAAAAAATTATTGGACAATATTACCTTGAAAGACTTTCTTCAGTATTAAACAGAAATAACTAATTGGCTTACTAAGAATCTACATCAACTGAATGATTGTCGTGCACCTAAGTTTGTAGGCTTACCAGCTCTGAAGCTCCCGAGGAATCCAACCTTTTAATTCTCTTCAATCGAGGCACATCACTTTTGCCTGCATTTCCTGCCACTTCTGTACTGATTATCTACACAAGACACATGTATGTAAAGCTAAGCATAGCATGCAAATGCTGATGACATGTGCAAGGGTATGACCAATATGGTACAGTGGTTTCCTCATAAGAACTCTCCACACACCAACCCACTTCGTCTTCGAACCTGCTCACCCTATAAAACATAACTCTTTCTATTTAATTAACACCCCTACTCACCCGCTTTTGGCCTCGCATAAAGTGTGAGAACCCCTGATTTTTTAAATTTTCATCAAGCTCACACATCATTTTTTTCTTCCCAGCACATGTTGATTATTTCTAAAGTGATCGAAGACTGATAGGAGCGGCGTATATATCTGAATACAAGCGATCAGATGGGTGAGAGGAGTGGGTGGGTGGTGGTGGTGGTGGTTGTTGGGGGGGGGGGGGGGGGGGACATACATGAGCCTGTGAACCTTTACAAATGGTATACTAGGCTAGAGCCATGTAAGAAGATCAGAGAAATCTTCCTTCCACCATCTCTTAGTCACGCAGACAAATTTTTGTTCTAATCCCGCCCACCTATCCTCTCGGCTACTCAACAAAAGTCTGTAAATAACTAAATTGTTAACAGACTATGAAAGGGTGCACTCTTTTTCTTTCTCTCTCTCTCTCTCTCTCTTGTTCTTTTCCTTATCTCCTCCTCTCTCTCAGCCTCTCTCTCCCTCTTTCTTTGTCTTTTTCACTTCGCAACCCCTCCCTCCCCCCCCGCTCTCCTCTCCCCTTCTTCTCCCCCGCCCTCTCTCTATCCTATCTTCCTTTTTTCCTGCTATCCCTTCTTTATCTCATCATTCTTTCTTTTTCTCCTTCTCTTTCTCTCTCACCCTCTATATCTCCGCCTCTCTCTATCTCTTTATGTTTTCTTTCCTTCTTTCTCCTCTCCCTTTTCTTTCTTCATTTCTAACTTTCCCTCAATGAGTCTTACACGCAGGTGTGAACATCTGGCTTCTCTAAACTGAGAATCATGGTTCACTGACTAGAAAGTATAAGTTGACCCTTCATGCAAAGTGCCTTCATACAATTCCTTGTTAAACTTTTTAAAGGCCTTTGTTCTCCCTCTCCCTTTCTATCTCAATCTCTCTGTCTATTTTCTTTTTCTGTCTTTTTCGCGACTTCCCTTTCCTCCTGTTTTCTTTTTTCTCTCTTCTACCTCCCTCTCTCTCTCTCCTTCTTCTTTTTTCTCTCTCTTTTCCATCACCTTCACAGATGTGGTGGTCTAAGAGTACACAATCCAATCTGATGGTTGCAGACTCTAATTTTTTGTAAACTTGCCAAATCAAATTCTTTTCCCTTTAGCAGAGTCTTAACTGTAGAGCTTTATCAAAAACCGCTAGTAACTATGCACACATCAGTCTGTGTGGTGCAACTGGGAGGAAGAGCCATCAAAGATAAAAAAAATGTCTTCCGCCATGATTATCTAGCGGCTTGAAAATCAAAAAGTTTGACACTACGTGTGAACTGTACAGCTGTCTGCTCTAGACTGAGAATCATGGATGGGCACAATCGTTCAGTTACGAGAGACTGGGCATCCAATAATTGAAGAGTAGGTGGGACTTGAACAATTACGCAAAGTGCCTCCATGTAATTCGTTGTTAAGATTTCATTTTCTCTCACTTGTTCAACGAATGTCAGCCACTTCTTCCTTGATTGATCTGTACCTGAGTGTTCTTTACAAACCATTGCGATGTGTAACTTACAGTTACAAACCACAGGCACAGTCATTCGTCTACTTTCAACTTTCCTGATGGAAAGACAAGTCTACACCTTTAAAAATGCAGCCTCGAGGAAATTCGTTTGGAAACAGAAAATTTTTTTTTTACGTGAGATTGAGACACAGCAATGGGGTTATTTTCCATTTACTCAAAACGTAAGAACCTGTCCGCTTTACCCCTTTTTATGCAGGTTCTTAGGCGGAGACCACTGTTTTCAATTCTAGAAACAACCATACAGTACAATATTGACACATATATGAGAACATTACTTTTAATTTAAAGATCAATATGCATAAAAGCCTAATGTACATCTAATGTTTCACATTTATTTTAAAATATTTATACATGAGAAAGATTCCAAGACTAATACTTTTATATATAAAAAAAAGAACCCAGAAATATTTAAGCCATACTTTTATCAATGAGTTAAATAACTGAGTCAATGAACATTTTTTAGAAGTCTGAATCAAGAATTTACCCTCACATACTGAAATCCAGTGCCTAATTAAAAAAAACAGAAGGTTCATCACAGATTTTATCATTTTGTCCAAAATCATATAGATACATTTCTCGACCATTTAAATCTCCCTGCATGCCTACAAAAGGTGGAATTAACTGCAGCATTAGAGAAAATGAGAAAAAAATGAAGCTAAAGACTTTCCAAGATTTTGGACTACATTATTTGATGAATCTCATTTCTCCCACACTGGTTTAAAATGAACTTTTGTTGTTTATTTTTCATTGTTGCATCCAATCATACTAATATATTAGATCCACTAGTAGTAGATCAGAATGGCTACACCTCCACATTTAGCATGTCAATCCAAGAGGTAAGCCTGTTATCTGCAGCCTGCATTGTATCATATCAGAGAACTGTGTAATATTAAATCCACTTATTTTTTGAGGTGTAAAGAGCTTCTCAATAATATAAATTTACAGTTTAAGTGTTTTTCAAAACCACATCAGTTTCCTCAGAAAATCTTATTTCATCAATTCCTTTTACACTTAAGACTTGATCTCATCTTTTTTTTTTTCTACCCTCTAAATTCAGATTAAACAATTTACACTTCTAGTATAAGATACAAAACTTCACAGTGACAATGACAATATAACTTTAAAATCCACCACCAGGGGAAAACTATAAATGTTGTGCGACTCAAAGGGGCAATTCTATGAGATTAAAATCATAATAAAATAAAAAAATCCACTTCTAGGAAAGAAAGCAGTGTAAAATATAATCTGTTTTTGGAGGGATTTATCTGAAGCAATATGTTCGACACACACAAAAAAAGAAGGTTTGCTGAGTACAAAATCATGTAAAAAAAAAACAAAAAAAAACAAACAAACAAACAAACAAAAAGTGGAAACTAATGATAAAAATGTACCTTTGATCTGTTCCAGCCTAGGGCATTTTGCCTCAAAACTGGTGTTGGCTTTTGGATGGTAAAATCCTGGACTTTACCTACGGTGCACAAAAAGAATCAGTTAGAAGTTATAGAAAATTACAATCACGAGCATACAGACCAATAATACAGATATGAAGAAAAAATTAAAAAACAACTTAGAAGAAATAGAAAAGTAAAGAGTTTTCAATCACTTAGGACAAAAAAAGAAACCAATTAATTAGACACTTTCTCCTGATATAAGAAGACCATTGATATTATCACTGCAGAACTTAAAAAGTTAAAAACCTTATGCAGAGGACAGTGCACAAGGATAAAGATTAGGTAGATACAACAAGTAGAGTTAAATTTAAAATATAACTAACCTGGATCTTCTGAAAGCCCTAGGTTTGAAGTTCCAGTGCCTGCTACTTGGGGATGAGGACTGGCCTCTGCACTTGAGCCATCTACCTTAACACCAGCAGAGAGTGCTAATGGTTGAAGGCAAAATGATAAACACTATCATTAGGTTTCAGAGTATTAATTTTACTTTCATAAATATTGCTCCAGTAAGTAAAATTTTTTTCATTCCCTGATTTCAATTTGTAAATGTTATTTCACCCAATTTATCAATCTAAAAATAGCTGGTATTTCCAATAAAAACATAAAACTGTTACGCGGAAAGATATTTTTCATGTCAAAGAATATAGCAAGTAGAAATCACCATCTACTTCAAACTCGAGGATAAAAATGAAAACTCGTTGACAGTAGCAGCTACCATTTAAAAAAAAAACCCCACATAAACATTTTGTCTTGATGATAAATACAAAAGTGCCAATCTGGGACAAATAGCATTAAGGTATGGTCATGAATTAAGTCAGCAAAAAAAGCTTTTGCTAACAAATAATTGATACACAGTAAAAAAAAAAGTTTCTCTTCTCCCCACTTTTTGATGACCATTAATTAATAATACAAATAAAATAAAAAAAACTTAATTCAATTTTACCTCCAAAATGAATTCCCTAGTACACAATACTAAATAAAGATAACATGCACAATACAATACATCTACAGCATTTTCTTATTTGCACCCAAGGCAAAAACATGCTTAGGGTGAAATGACTAAGAAAATGAGGTCAGCTTCAGAGCCCCACATGTTTAAATACAAAAACTCAAGCACTTGACTTCAGTTGTGTAGTTCATTTCATAATCTTGTAAGCCATTGTACATTATTAGAATCATTATTTGTATTGCTTTTTGTAACTGCATGCACGAATATCTTTTTATATTTGATAAAAAAACAAGTATGGTGTAAAAATGAAGAGTAAAATAATTTAGATGATTATTTCATTTAATAAATGAAAGAAAAACAATATCACATAAAAAAAAGAAACACACAAAAGGTGAAATGTGTCATGCCCTTGCTAAGTCATTTGGATAAAATTTGAACATGTTGTCTTTTACTATCACTAACATGATAAATTTTATGGACAAAAATGCACAATGTATTGTATGAACTGCTACTGTTTATCTATTTATGCTCTTTTTTTTTATGTTCTTAATGCAAAATTTACATGCAATCTGAATTTGACTAAAATAAAAAAGGGGGTTTCAGAAATTGAAAAAATTGTAAAATATTATCTCAACATAACAAATTTTACCTTCTTGTGATTCCATTTCTTTCTTATCATGAACAGATGCTCCCTCTGAAGACGGCTCTGAGTTCTCTAAAGGAGGCTCTAGAGCTTCAGTCTTGTATACACCAGCTAACTCTGCAGGATCTGCTCCAGCCACTCTCTTTTCCGTTTCCTGCGGCACGTTGGTCTCTGCCTGATCATCCTGTGGCTGCGGAGTGGATGCAGGAACAGCCTCTTCCTGTGCGCAGAGCTCGGAGTCTGGGAGGTCACTGATGCTGTTGTTGCCGATGGTGGCGGTGCTGCTGGGTTCCTCAGAGTCACTCACACTGCGCTTCTTCTCACTCTCTATGGCTGGTGGACCTGCCAAGGCAATTGATTTGTTGATTCAAGGGATTTCGGTACTTAACCCAAGTATTCTTCAATGATGATTTTGAGGTATATTGTTTGAATTCCACGTTTCTCCTGGATTCTCTAGAAAAGCTAGGAGATGAAAATCTAAAAAAAATGCTTTCTTATTTCATTTATTGGTTGAACTTTCAATCAACCAGAAAAATCTTAAAATTAGAGTGGTTGATAATCTACATGACAAAGGGAAGCTCAAGGACAAATAGTTGATAACTTTGAACCAAAAGATAAAAGGTTGAAAAAGCATACAAAAAGCTAAGTATAATAAAAATAAATAATATTCCTTACAAAACAGCAGCACCATCGCTTAACTCATATAAAATGAATCATCGTTTGAGCATTGATTTGATTGCACGAGGTCTGTGGCTTGAGCCCCAGCTCTGGCAGACACATTTTTTTCTTTCTAGTTTGGTCAGTGTGAGAACAATGTGATCAACCAAGTCCTACTCCTGTTCAACCTGGAGAGAACTTTGCTTACTTTGACGAGTTCAGTTTTTACGAACGAGCATGTTTCATATGAAAGACAACACAAATATTTTACAAAGTAACAATCCCATCCCATAATGAACAACTCACTTTTCACATCTTCCTTTTTCGGAGGCAACAATGAGAGGCTTCCTCCATCTGCCAGCAAAGCAGCGATTGCCGCCTGTTTCTCTTGGGCGTTTATTGCCTGGGATTTGGGTCGCTGCTGTGTAGGTGGCGGGTCAAGGCTATGTCCGTGACCGATTCCACTAAGACCGTGCCCTTTGGAGGTGCTGGTGTCAAGATCATCTGCCACAAGCGAGGACCGCTCAAACGTCGGGGAGCCGCCGCTCACTGTGGCTCGACGCTGCTTGGGATCAGTAATCACTGGCAGTGTGAACTGTGGTGACTCGCTGCCACTACGGAAAACATCATTGTCCGTGTCATTGCCATCCATTGGATCCTCTGGTGACTCCCTGAAGAAAACGGAATTTTTAAAATTTTAAAGTAAAACTTCCCCTACTTTCCTTCACACCCCCCCAAAAAAAAAAACAAACAAAAACAAAACAACAACAAACTAACAAACCACAACAAACAACAACCTCCCCTTACAAAAAACAAAAACAAAGTTCCCCTACTTTCCTTAAAAAAAACAACAACCAACGTACACACACACATAAAAACAAAAACAAAAAACCAACAGCCCCCACCCAAAAAGCAAAACAAACAACCCAACAAACAACAGAAAACAAAAGTAAATGTTGCTGTTTTTCCAATAGACACTTAAAAAATCACACAAACGCCTCCTCCTTTAAAATTACACAAACGCCTCCTCCTTTAAAACTACACAAACGCCTCCTCCTTTAAAATTATACAAACGCCTCCTCCTTTAAAACTACACAAACGCCTCCTCCTTTAAAACTACACAAACGCCTCCTCCTTTAAAACTACATACACAAACGCCTCCTCACTTAAAAAATCACACAAACGCCTCCTCCTTTAAAATTATACAAACGCCTCCTCCTTTAAAACTACACAAACGCCTCCTCCTTTAAAACTACACAAACGCCTCCTCCTTTAAAATTACACAAACGCCTCCTCCTTCAAAACTTATAAAAGTACCGCCGCCAAAAAGATACGTCGCCGGTAAGCTTTTAAACGTAAACTTCGTTTCAAGCCTGCCCACTGTTAATTTTTTTAAGAACCCGCTAAAATAATGGCAGTGATTAAAGCTATTTGTGATATAAAAGAAAAGGAAATCTGGTGTAAGACATAACGAAAAGTTCGAATAATCAAACATATTTACATTGCAATTGGCTCATAAATAGAAGATGTAAACACATCCACATTTTTAAATTTGATAAGATTCTGATTTAACTTGAAACATTTTTTTCGAAATAAATGAGACCTTGTTTGTGATTCAGTAATATTGATAACCAAACAATATATCTATGCATGCAAAGTTTATAATTAGAAACCAACCAATAATTGACCCGAAACATCTTGCACATACGACATATAATTTGTACAGGAAATGCCCATTAAAATGACTCATACCAGATTTTTTTTCAAAACCATGAGAACCACACATAAAAGTTTTCATATCTATTATGACGCCCCCGAAAGTATGGGTATGTGGCGAAATACGGTGGACATAATCGCTCAAATGGAAAACACTAGAACAGTAAAAATGATATAGAATGAACTCTAATAAACCAGAAATGTTTTCTGTATGTTGCCTGACTTTGTTATCCAGTTAATGTATCTTGTCACTTATATATGAACAAATTGATGGCAAATAATCTTTAAAAAAAAACAACAACAACTAAAAAAAAACAAAAACAAAACAACAAACATGTATGGAAGAGGGGTGTCAACAAATCCAGTCGCTAGTGCCCTAAACTAGTGAGCAGTAGCTCCGAGGTTCGAAACTCAATTGAAATATGATTGTTTGTGGAAATTAGGAAGCATTAAACTTATTAAGGATTACTGGTATGCAATAATTTAACGGGCGATAGAGAGGCAGATGCTATAGAATTGTCCATCTGTGCTCCGGTATCCTAAGTAGGGAAGTTCTTGACCTAGCATCTCTCCAGAAGGCCAAATCCCTCCAGAATTATATAGAGAAAAGCTTGAACAAATCATAGAAAATCATTCAGACCATTATCTACTTTTCACTAGCGGGTTTAAAGATGAGACCTGCGTCGGAGCTGTCTGCCACTCATCCTCATCAGATAATTTAATATTGCGGGGTCAGTGCGATTGCTTCAATATTTACTACGGTGGCAGTTGTACTGTCCTTGGCACTCGATACTGTTTCCACAAGAAAAGATACATTTTTGATCCTCTCTGACTCGCTGTCCCCAGTGAAGGCGTTCGGCCGGAGAGACAAACTTGAAAAATACGAAAAAATTTCACATAAATATTATTGAGAAAAATTCCCGATCTGCAGCAAAATGGTAAGAAAATTACTCTCTGCTGGATTCCCAAGATCGGACTCGAATTTGGACATACTCAGATGCACATAGCTGCATCAGATGCGAAGCAAATCAGACATACGTTTATAAATGGCAACTGAAAGGCGCGATGGAATAAACGACTAACAACAAACTACACTGTGTTCAACCATATTTGGCTCACTGAGCGAGAGTGTCTCAGGCTAGACGACGAGACCAGGTGGTACTCGATCGAGTCCGACTTGGACATTCTTATCTTTCTCACGCCTTCCTAGTGAGAGGAGAAGAGCCTCCACAATGTCATACCTGCAACTGTTAATTATTCACAAGTCACATTCTGGTTGACTGTCCACTTTTCCACCGGGAAAGAATTCTGTACCCTGCTTCCAAACCATTAGAGAGCATATTTACTTCAGTTAGACATCAGCGTCTACTGAGGTATCTGAAGGAAATTGGTGTATATAATAAAATTTAACTGTGATAATCCTACACGTGGATATTTTCAACCACTGTATATACCATTTACTTTTAACCAACCTTTTTATGCTTTAACCTCTCAGAGAGATAAGGAGTCACCGCGGCTACTAGCATAATGTATAAACTGTCTTAGGACATCATGGGCACAATATAGACGTTACCATGCTGACGTACCGTAAAAACGAACTCACTTACTCACTCCTACGTAGCCAAAAAAATGATGGAGCCCTAAAAATCTTGATTAAATTTAAAGGAGAGAAGTAAGACTTGGGGTGGCTGAGTCGTGAAATCAACTATCAATAGGTTTAAAAACACATGTTGCATGAGCACCTCCAAATAAATAAAAGGAAAGGTAAGTAAGGTACGTTAGACTAACTCTTCATGTTGTTAGAAATTTAAATCATAAACCATTCCCAAGAACGGACGTTCCTTTCTCGATTAGTGCCATCGAGAAGTTATTCGCATTAACAGGGGCCCGTTTGCTCTTCAAACTATTGGTTCTATGAAATATTTGCCATTATCATTCTTTTAAGCGAAGTACCAGGTTATAGCTTGCAGTCTCAAGATTTGCTTCAGACACCTAGGGCAATGATAAACAAACAAACAAACACACACATTCTTAATGGTATGGGCCATGGCTGATAGATAAATCTTAGGCTACTTGACTTCAACCTCATGGACAAAATTAAGACATGGCTGGAACATAGATAAAAACAACTATATGGCCCAACTAAGCTATCTTTCCTTCAACATCATGAACAACTCGATATTCCGGTAAAAATCACAATCAGTTAGAAAGGAGTATACTAGTAACATACTGATATTATCGCAGTTGTTGATGTTTCATGCAGGTATGAAATAATTGTGTATCAACCCAAAGCCTCGTTTCGCAATTAGATTACTGATGGTGTCATACCGTATATGATTTCTAATGATGCACTTGCAATCTCACATTTTATTTCAAAATGAATTATGCTGTTTCTCTGACACGCACAGATATGATGGTCAAGAAGTATAAGTTTCTTTCTTGCAATTTCCCTTTTTTTGTCTACATGGCCTACTAATCAAATTATTGCCAGCATCTTTCAAAATCTACATTCACTTTCGTGCCATGAATGCCTCGGTTCATGTTTCATTTACTAATTGATTTGGCTTACTGTGTACAATTGTTCGGAATAAGATTGTGTATGCCTATATAATAAAACATAATGTTCATGTCGATCCTTTAAATTTTTTTTTTCTTCTTCTCTTCAATTTTAAATGAAAATGCTTTGGGTGCATACAAATCTAACCCGTTCACGCACGAGTAAATAAACACGCAGTGATTGCGCTTGTTTCACGATCCTTGAATCAGTGCTGGATAAGAACCTGCACGGCCATTAAAGCAAACACACCATTCAGTCTGCGCCATTTCGGATTGTCCATTTATTATTAACCCGTAATGTATGCGACACCTCGGTTTCAATAGTTATACCTTATGTTTGAGAAAACGAAGCTCTCTTCTTGTTTAAATTCCCCTGGATCTAAAACAAAAATACCTTATGCGGGGCCTAAGAGCGGCGTACCGACTTGGGCTGACACTGACCGAGCCTGTGATAATCATGAATGTGCCCATATTTATTTTAGGAAACCTTTTATATTCACACTTCATCAAAACTTTGCAAAGTATTTATATCGAGTCTAAATACTTCCCCGGAAATAAATTCACGATGATTAGGAGAGTTAAGGGTCTCATCTTTTTAGTTCCATACTACCCGACAATTAACTACGTTTAATACTGCTATTTGTCTTTTATTGCTGAGTCGTGTTAAGCAAACATTTATAATAAGGTTAAATAACTAGTGGCAGCTGCTCTTACTAGAATAAAAATATCATAATAATTATTCATTAACTATAGACCAACCTCATGAGCGGTTACTGAACGATCGATAGATGTAAAAAGACAATCTTACTAATGTCATAAACTTCAAAGTATGTCATGACATTAACTGCAGATAATAATGAATCACACCACAGCTGTATCACTTAAAGAGTATCCAAATCGAATAAACGTTTTAAACCAAACCAGGATTTGGTAAGACATTGATTGTTTCAAATATGTTCTAGCTAGCTATG
>RQTK01000001.1:21810-29310 GCA_003991915.1 Elysia chlorotica | reverse complement strand
AAGGAGCAAAAAAGTCAGCACAACACAATAATTTATATGAACAAATATTTATATTAGTTCAATGAAACTAACAAAAGTGTTACTTTAACTTTGGCCTACATATTGAAATTGAACTTTGAAATGTAGTTAACCCATTAGCGTGGTGCGCCACTTGACTGCCTGCTGTGAAATAACTACAGGTCTGCTCGCGGCTACTTCACTGACTTGGCACCTCCCAACTGGGCACTGCAGGATGTCGGGTAACTGCCACTGATAATGGGCCTTCATTTATCTTTTCATATCACGCGACAAGACAAACTCGTGAATGGGTGTACAGGCTCTTAAAATGTCAACAGATGAAATTAATGAGCAGTTTGGAAGATTCTCAGCCTCTCAGTCACATTATGACTGTTACATCACTGATGATAGCCTTGATCTCTATGAAAGGAAAGGGCTGAGGACGGAGCGAGATATCCCCCTGTAGAGATCTTGGGAAACCTGGCGATGTTTAATCCTTGTGTATTAAGACAGCTCAACCATTGATGTAGGGGAAGATGGTGATGAAAACCATGCTTTCACTGATTCACATAGAAGTGTCAAACACCACCCCTTGAGACACAAAGACAGACAGACACACACACTGATGTGAAACAGACGCTGGCCACATTGCATGTTATATTCAACAGGTCTTTTCTGTTCGTGTGATTATGGGCTGGTAATTGCAATTGGCTCACTTTTACACTTACTGAGTTTATTTAGACAGTAGGCCGACACTTAAAGTAACTGCAGGTGCATCGCTACATAATATTTGATCATTACCGCTTCACGATAGCTCCGTCTGTTGTGGCCTGCTTTTTTAGGAGCAGGAGGTCCATGGTTCAAATCTTACTGTCGCCGCTCTTTTTCAACCCACCCCTTTTTTTCCCCATTCTCTTAGGAAACCTATTGGACATAACATTAATTTGAAGATTGTATTTTTTAGCAATATAATGCGGCAGATATCTCTGGCATTATTGCGCTGAATTGATGAGTAGGAGGTCAAAGGTTTGATCCTCTGCTGATATTTCCATTTCTGTATTGTAGAACTTTCAATTGAGGTTACAAGGGTTCTCAACAAATAACCCTTTCAGTCAAGAGACACACAGGAGGAATGTTTATCTGCACCCTCTTTCTTGAAATGTAACTTTTAGTCTCATTTCAGTTTCAGCTACCCTTGCCCTGCCTGCCATCCTGAGAGTGCCTGATGCTTCCAAATTTCTCTAACATAAGAAATCTTAGTAAACTGTACTTTGGTATAAATCTACCATTTTTCTTAATGCTCACACAACTTTAATTACAAATTTAATCTTCCTTCCCTGTTCAGACTATGACATTCAATTTCATTATAAATTTGAGATGACATTTTGGAGTTGCTTTAACTTTAAAAAGTCAAGGATAGATTAAACTGATGTAAAAAAACTCGACGTCTCCTAGATTCTTTAAAAGGATACTGGAGATAGGGACTCTAGCAGATTTAGATTCTGATTTCTTGATCTTCACTATAGAGCACTATTTGACTAAGCATCTGACAACTATAAATGCATATAGCTTGGATTTCTTCTTTGGAGTAATTTTTTAAATGAAAAAACAAAACAAAACATCTATTCATGATTTGATATTGAGTTCTCAGGTTGATCACAGAATAAATTCTCTTTAAGATCATTGTGTCTCTGCACATCCTGAATAGTTACTACTTAGCTACCTCCTACCTACTCTTCCTTCTTATTTTCACTATTTACATCCACAATCTCTTATACAACAATTGATTTAAAAAAAACACCCAAAAAACAACAACAAACAGCTGTGTGACTTAATATTATAAATTCAGTTTTCCATATTTAACATTTTGAAACGTGAAAATTGCAAATAAAGCGGTTCCTCCAACTCCAAGATAGTTGGGGTTCTTATGAAAGTTCAAGTAAGCATACCAGTTCATCCCCTTGCTTTTTGCGTATAGTTGCTATTTCAAGAGATGCTGGCTGCACTACTAAGGATTCTTTCATGTTGATAACCAATTCATCACAGTATTCTGTCATGCCTTGACACTGAAAAAGACACAATGGTACAGATAAAAATAGGAAATCTATGAAGCTTAAAGTGATTTTGATTTGAACATAGAAAACATGAATAAACATAACAATTTTAACCTTTTAAACTAAAAACTAGCCATTAAAATCTTGAAACATAGAACATATTTGTGAATTTAAAAATGCTTGGATACTTATCATTACAAAAATAGGTAACGGTAAAGATTGGTTTCTTAACTTTTGTCAACAGCAACAAGGCTATATAGAATATGGGTCGTGATAAAGACAATATTTAAAAAATCATGCAGTGTTAATATTACACTTTTTTAAAATATACTTCTATAACCTCCAGTGTTGTGAAAATGCACAGCAGATGCAGGTTTTACAGATTATAATGCTATCCATTATATGAACAATGCAGGTTCTGATTTGATATAGCAATAAACTGTTCAAGTAATATTCCACCTCAGCGCAGCTACAGAGAACTGCTGCCTTTTTCTTCATGGCCCTAGGCAAAATAGCGCAAGCTCAGAGGCTACTGGACTAATAACAACAACAAGTAAAAAGCTTGCAAAATTTAAGACTAAATTGATCATCTGAGACTGAAAGAAAAATAGACAAAGCTAAAACTTAATAGACAACACCATTAAGCATATGATATGACTTTCCAATCAGTGCTCACCGTTTTTACAATCGCATTCTCAACCTCCACCACTCCAGATTCGTTTTGTGCTACTGTAACTAGTTCCAAGCCTAGTTTTACCAGGGAGTTGCGCAGCAAACTTATACCATGTATAGTTTCAAAAGGGGCCCTGTGAAAAGAAAACAAAATATCTATACTAAAAGAACAACACTAAAATATCCTCAATTTTTTGAGAGCACAACTGCCAAAACTACTGCTCCAATTTACTTGAAATTTCCTGTAAGCCTCATATTTGCTTTTCCTAAAAAAGCTTTGTTTCACCTACATAGGCTAAACTTTGATCACCGTTTTCTAATTTTTACTTTCCTGACCTGCCTTTTATTCACATCAAGACAAAATGAAACTAAAAACAAAAACTAGATTTTGAGTAAATAATAGTTGTTTTTTTCTAAAGAGCTCAAACCTTGCTGTGCACAGTGTCATGCTAATGCTAAATGTAGGCCTTTTTGTTTAGTCCATACTCCTATCATACAAGTGAAAGTACATTTTTATGGATCAAATTAAATTGTGAGTATCGCTATACAGTACTGTTGTCAATCTTTGTATAAAAAGAATATAATTAATGTAAATGTATACACAGACATTCTGAACAGCTACATAATGGGAAAAGAAACCCTTATCAACGTTTTTGTCGAGGCAAATGATAATATTTACTGTTACAGACCTGGCACACAGAATTAAAAAATAACATTTAAATAAAAATAGCTCTACATAAAAATACTGCGCATGCACATTTTTAAACCAATATTGTTTATGTCAATGCTATTTTTTTTTAAATTATCCAACATAGTTGGATTATATTCTTGTATTAAATGTTATGGTAAGCAGTTCAAAAACACCAAACTTATCAAATATTTCCAAATTAATATAGAACACAGCTTAATTACACATCTATAAGGTTGTTTGAAACCATTTAAAAACTTCCCCAACAGAATAAAGTAAACAAACAAAGACATCAACAGTAAAGGCCAGATGTTGATAACCATTTGACTCAATTAGCATTTGTAGCATTTGTAATGATAAGTAAAAGAAAGTAAGTTAGAAATTTCAGTTTTAGACAGCAAACAAAATGGAATTAAATTCTAAAATAAAAGCTGCAACTACCTATCCAGCCAAGATGTCAATGTTTTCATGGTGCTTGTGATGTCACACACCGCTGACAACACAGAAACAGACAGTTGACGCCGGGTTTTGCCTGGTTGTACATTTGCTCTATTTGGATCATTTTCTCCACTACGAGCCTGGATTTCATTGTGAAGACTTCTCGCTTTACAACCAAGTTGCAAAGCCAGGTGTTGAAGATTTTCTGTCTCAAACGTATATCTCTGAATCAAAGATGAAACAAGATTTGATTGACTTGGTATCACTTTTTGCAGGCTGTATTGAACTTGAATGTTTAGGGAACCTTATTACTAAAATAGAAAACATTTTCACCTCATCACTGAACCTCTTCAATAAAGTACAATATAAGGAACTTCCTCCTTAGATCAGTTTTGCATTAGCATTTATGTCAACAGAAAATATATGGTGCAAAGATCTTTTGTTTGCAAATTAATTATGAGATTAACGATTTAAATAATGGAACACAGATTTTTAAACAGCCATATATAGTTTAAAAAAAGTGTGTGTGGAGCATGTGGAGGATAGATTTTCTTTTTAATTGAATGATTACAGAAAGAAGTTCACACCTATATGACTTTGCTACGAAAGAAAAAAGAAAAAAAAAGCTTTAAAGTTACTTTTATACCATTATTACAATATGCAGCAAATCTCATCGTCAGTGAGGCCAAGTAGAACAACTTGTTTTTTTTACTATTTTTTTCGCAACAAAGTTGCATCTATGGCACATTGAAACGCACAACTAGATCTAGGTCTTTATTGTGAATTTTTTGTTTTAAAAGAAAGAATACAGTTTTTCCTCAAAATCTGTAACCCAAGAACCTTAACTTACAAGCGATTTAAGCAGATCCACTCCTTCTAAGATAAGTTCTTGATGACCTAACTTGTTGATGCCCAGCTTCTCCAGATCAGAATGACTTAGCATGAGCAGTTTCTTTCCGCTCAGCTTCCCCTCAATGACATTCGGTATGTACTGATGTACTGCATCATCCAGCCCTAGTTGAAAGGAAGTGAAATGAAACTTGTTTAAATTCACTTGAATACAATGACTGCAATTTATAAAAAGCAGAATCACCACCTCTCCTTTCTAGTCTTACTCTCAGTCTATCTGCCTCTCTTTCCTCCCTCCCCCCTACACAAAATTTTACCCCTATTCCACATGCATTCGGGATGTACTATCAATAAACCTATATATATGGCAAAACATTAAATTAAAAGACATCATACCAACTTTTTATCAAAATGAGCTGATATCATTGCTCTGTGTTAATTAATCAATGAAGGGGCCTTTCAAATATAATCTAACACCCTAGGGCGATCATTGGCTGTTATAAGCGTTAAGAGATGGGGGAAAAATAATGTAATTAAATAGGGAGGGAGGGGGGGAGGTGGATCAAAAGTTACTATTTTCCGTAAGATTATAGTTGAAGCAACATTACTTTTACTGATCGAAAATCCTGATTTTTTAGTGATCCCCTGTATATTTTTCTTTAATGTGAAAAATACAATTCGTTCGACTAAATTAAATGTTTTAATTACAAAAACTTGGATACACAAAATCACTTCATGTTTTGATAGCCTAAAGGGTACCTAAGTTTTATAACAACTTATAATGCAAATGCAAACGAAATGAAAACAAGATCTACCATTTTTACATGAAAAGTTGCCTTTGAAAATTGATTGACTTACAAGTACGTAAAAAATTATGATAGTTTGCTTTGGAACATTTATAAATAGAAAACAGTTGGTCTAATACTGCAGCTTCACCCATAAGGTTACCAATACCATACAGACTGTTTGCTTAAAAATGTAACCAAAACACAGGTTGGGAATAATCAATTTTTACCACCGATATATTTAGGAATTTATTTTAGCACATGTAGGCAAAATACATAGATCTATAGGCTATATATTTTTCTTTCCACATTTCTCTACGCACTATATGAGTGCTTTTATTCTAATCAAATTCTTTGGTAGGACCTTTGAATAAAGCTTTAAAGCTCTCTTTTTACATGACTAATAAATAGCGTTTTTGTTAAAATTTTGCTCTGTATATATAATGCACTGTATCATACTGTTACTGTCTAAATAATAGGCATTCATGCTGTATTTTGTGATTATTTGACTTAACATAGTAAATGTTCTTTCTCTAGACCTAGGAAACGTTAAATTAGGAGTGAGCTTAATTTTAAAAATTCAACTTTCATACTAAAGAATTTTATTTGAACAAAAACATGTAGGCCTAAGCCTAATTGTTACTGTAAATAGAATTTACGTGCTTGTAGTGCTTATAGCAAAATTTGCACCAAAACCTGTATGATAAAGAGGCAGAAACACTACAGGTTCTTGAAGACACTTTCTCCTATTGCTAAATTGAAGTTTCTAAATTTATTAAAAGAAAGATTAATTATTAATATATAGGCCTAGCCTAGAATCTATCACTGTGCTAACCTAAATAAAATAATTGCAATGCACAGCGTTTGTGTCCATTATTTAAACAGAAACACAATAATAAATATTAGAGCGTTCAGCAAAATTTGGACAAAAATATGTAGACTCGGCCTATTTAAGTTCAAGTGTCTTGCAGTGTCTCCGTAAATAGATCTAGATCTAGATTAGATAGTAGTATTGATCAGTTATCTTTTTATTCTGGAATGGACTTAGTGTCTTGTGTAAACAGAAAATACCCTTTACGACACTCCCCCAAAACTAAGGTAGATCTAGACTCTAGATTTAGAATCTAGACACTTCATAAGCGACTAGACTTTCGAATAGATTTAGATCTCTAGATCTAGATCTAGTTTTTTCCATTTAAATAAAATCATTTTGAGGCAATGGCAATAGATAACAATATCAAACCTTTCAACCAGTCTGCAACATTGTGTTCATCCCAGTGTTCAAACTGTATCAACGTAAAATACGCCATCTTGTTTGTTTATAATAAATAATCCCTTTTGGTAGTGGCTATTCCTCCGGGACCCGGACAAATGCTTAAAATAGGTATTATTCCTCCGGCAGCCCTTGGTTGGAGTTGCTTGCTGATCCATCTATTGGTTTGAACAGCTGTCTCAAAGCCATATGACTATGAGGTGATTAAATCTAAATCTGGCACCAAAACCACCACATTTTCTGGGTTCTGTGCAAGTAAGTGTTTTAGCGGTTGACATGTGTTGACACACTTACCAGTAGTTGGTTGGTTGGTTGGTTGGGTTTTAACGTCCAACGTCAGCAACTTATAGGCTATATCGTGGACGGGCCCCAAGACGGACGTCTGACAATTTTATGTGCTGCCACACACGAGACAGGGTGGGGATACCATGACTCCTGTCTCAGCCGGTCACATTATACTGACACCGACCCAACCAGTAGGGATTGCAACAGCCAGGGTTCGAACTCGGGACCTTTTGCGTCGGAAGCCGATGTTCTACCCCTGGGCCACCGCGCCCCCCACACTTACCAGTAAAAACTGCTTGTATTGTAAAAAATATAATAGGCCTAATATAATAAAATTGTCATCATCATCATCATCATCATCATCATCATCATCATCATCATTATTATTATTATCATTATTATTATTATTATTATTATTATTATTATTATTATTATTATTATTATTATTATTATTATTAT
>RQTK01000001.1:0-20000 GCA_003991915.1 Elysia chlorotica | reverse complement strand
AGAAGGAAAAAATAAAAATAAAACATACTGCAGTGAAATATTAATAGTAATATGTAATTCTAGGGATGCAGTACAAAAATATACTGCAGTTCTCATGCCATGACGTTGACCGTGGCTTGATTTTATACCTTGGATTCGAAATACAATTAAAAAAACAAAACATTGTATAATACTGCTGATCGATTTTTTCAGTTTAAGATAATATAAAACTTTGCAAAATATTTTTGGCAGAAGTTTTTGAAGAAAAAAAAAAAGATATTTTATGACAAATATATGCTAACTAATGTAACTTCCTTTCGATAACAAAGATGTGACAATCTAAATTCATTACAAAATTGGAAAAAAATGAAAGGAAAAAAAACAAACCTACAAAAACATCATCCTGTTTAGTTGTCCCACTTATAACCTCAGACCTATTTAAAGGCCTTTTGATCACCTCATAATTTTACCCCATCTCTGAACACAATTCTTGCAATAGCCAAGGCCCCCATCCCTTTTTTCTAGGGTGTAGTATTATATTTGAACGCCCCCTTACCATTCTTTTTTGTCTTTTATTTCCTTTAAACTCTTCACAAATCGAAATTGGAAATATTTTACTTACATTTGCTCCCAGTTCCCCTTCATGGAGCAAAGTTTGAAGTAGAAAACTGGCGGAAAAATAAAGGCTAATAAAGTCGATGTAGATCCACCAATCAGAGACAGGATTGCTCCAAATTGTGGTATAGACTCCGCGACGAAGAGTACCATGACCAACAGAAGTGAGCGTGAAATCGCTCGTTTATATGTAAAGTCTGGAAAAAGAGAGACAGCATACGTTTGCTTCAATTGTCAAAGCTTCTGAAATTGTCAGAGGTGCCAGGAAGGGTTAAATTGTTATTGTTGTATACTATTACATTTAAGCATTACAATACAGGTAATATAAAATCACTGAAGATTGAGTATGTGCACAGAGTCTGAGACTTCTCACAGTCCCTTGGATGGGACGAGGGGGTGTCATTTTTAGGCATCTGAGAAAAAAAGTTCAACCAGACTAAGTCAATTTTGTTTTCTGGTTCGATCGCACTTAGCCTACACCCAATCACATACATTATCTTTTTTGGACATGAATTATTAATCTAACGAAAGAACCAAATTTGGTTGACTGATTTCCAGACATTAATTTAAATGTTACTTGAAATTTTCCTTGCAACACCGGCATCATCGTCCGAGTCAGAGAGATATTCAAGTCAATGCTTGAAAAGGTTAAAAACATTCTTGCGCAGCACCATTGGCCAAGACAGGCTTAATGCACTGACTGTATTATCAGCACACAAGGAATTTATCGCTACGTGTCGTCATGACCTCAATAGGTTATTAACACGTTTTTCCGTTATTATTATTATTATTATCATTTTTATTATTATTATTATTATTATTATTATTATTATTATTATTTAATAATAATAATAATAATAATGATAATAAAGCGGCATGAATAGTAATATAATAATAATAATTTTTTATTAAATTATTATTATTATTATTTTATTGCTATTAGCCTATTAAAGCTGTCATTGCAGAAGCATTAATTTCACAGAAAAAATAGTAAATTGGTCCCTTCTTGTGACAGGTAACGAACCTCTTTGTCAACAATCGACTCCATCATATGATTAATACTCTACCAGAAACCTGGAGCACATGGAAAACAGGAATTTCAAAAGTGCTACCAGAAAAACAAACATCCAAAAACCAAAAGGGACTCGTTTTTCCAAGTTTTCCCCAATCACTATTAAGTTGCACAATCACGTACTTCACTCATTATTAAAAATTTTTTTTTTAAATCATTACTTAGTTTTTATAACTAGTTTACTATTCATGCCGCTTTAAACTATTAAGGGTTCTTGTGTAAATACATTTTGAGAAGATAATGTTGACTTAAATAAGAATACAATTTATTTTAAGTGAAAAACGGTTGAGGTAAACTCTCCTTCTTTAATCCGTTTGTTGTTGTCGCAAATTATATGTGATTGAATTTTACTAAAGTGATGTTTTTTGTGCTTGCCAGATATTGATGTAAGAAGAGATAGTTGTAATCTTTAGTTGAAGAAAGCAAACTCCCTTCGAGATTCAAACGTCTTAAAAAGGAAGATACTCAACGGCGATCAGGTCGTTTTAAATGACATTTGCACCATATCGCTATATATATCGGATAACCATGGGGACGTTTGGGTTTTGGTTTTTCTTCACAGCGATGCGACTTTTCAATAATATATAAGCAATATCTAAGTCACGTACGAGTGGGTATCCCAACGAGCTCTTCCACCTCCTGGCACACTGGGTTGACGACGATAGCAAAACCAAAGAAGAGATGCAGGGTGATAAGAATCTCCACAATATACTGCATTGGTCCCTCGGAAAGGTTGAGCAGGATATTGTCCTTAGCATTGTCGCCATACACAACATAGCCGCTGATAGCCACAGGGAGGTACATCACAAGCAAGACTGTAAAGAAAAATGGTTCAATACAAGTTGAAAAGGACAAAAAACTAATTTCTCAAGCGATTTTCGGCAGTTTTGTCTGTCTGTGTACACAGCCACACACCCACACACACTATATACACACATAATCAACAGCAAATGCTCTAGATATCAAGTGGTAGTAGCGGTATAATAGTCAATGAAATCGTTAATATAAGTTACCGTCTAGGAGACTAGCTGATATATAATGGGCAAGGAGAATGATAGAGATAGATATATTGATTATTACAGACATCGAGATAAATAAATGAAGACAATTACAGACATCGAGATAAAAAAGAGAGAGAGAGAAGAGAGAGAGAGAGAAGAGAGAGAGAGAGAGAGAGAGAGAGAGAAAATAAAGAAGAAAGACAATAGAAATTATTTTAAGTTTTTAAAATGTTTACGCAAACTTTTGAAAAAAAAAGTGCAATGATTTCGCGGCATTTAATGTTTATTGAAATACCAAAGCAAATTTAAAGTACCTATTCAAATACTCAAGGAAGAAATCGTGAAATGAATTACGCGCGAAAAGCTGAGTGCTTACTAATATACGAAAAGATAAGAGCTTTCCCCAGTTTCTGTGGCTCCTTCATGTCCGCTTGTAAAGTAAGGAAGATCGGATGACCACCGAATGCAAAACAAATCGTTCCAAACGCCATAAATGAGTTTATAGCATCCAGCGGTGGGTGGTGAGCCGGAGGCGCATCTGCCGAGTCCATCACAGCATTGGCAACAATGATGATACACGCTGCACTCGTCGACACTATAGCCCCGACAGCTACAAGCCTACAAAGCAAGAGTTGTCATAACTTAAAAGATACAAATTTTAGGAAAACAAAGTAAAGAACTTTGGATAAAGTCAATAATTTGTGGATGGGCCAATACACCTGTAATACTAAATGTGTTTGTCGTTACTTCATGTATTGATCCAACGACCTCAGCCTATTGCCATTTTGTCATGTTGTGGTATCTAATCGATGTATTAGAAAAAAAGGTCATCCTGTTTTTTGAACATGATTCAATAATTTCATCTAGACGCAAAAGCAAAACTACACGGTGGCAGAAACCACCACTGAAAGAAATCAAGATTTTTTAAAATCAATAAAAGGTATAGATCTAAATGTTGCCACGTCATTTGATTGTTTATGCTAGAAAACGAACGGAATCACTATGTTAATACAATCCCTTTCATAGCATCTCGTTATTAATTTCAGAGTGAATAAAATGCAGTAAGTTTATGAAGTTACTCTGCTTCTGTGTTTTTAAAAGGTGACTGCATGGTTTGAACCTGAAAAATAGACATAATAAAGATCAACAAGATGAAGAAAGAAAAGAAATAGGAAAAGAAGAGGTTCCACAAAGAAATCTGTTGCAATGGACAGTGAATCGGAGTAATCCCTTCTTGTCCCCTTCTTTTCATACATACATTCTTTGGCCAGTAAAAACAAAACTACGTGAAAGTTTATTTAAACTTGAGAACATGGCAATCCCCATGTTATTCTACAGAGCAGGATGTTCGCAATGCAGTTACTCACCACATATCACTTGGTGTCCCGAGCATGGATGGCGGACAGAGCACTGCGGCGATGATGAGGATCCAGATACAGAAGGAGATATCCTTACCAGCATTCTTGACCAGTTGATGAAGATTTTCAGATGCCAGGAGCAGGTACACGACGGCCACGCCGAAAAGGGTCAGATTGATGGATAAGGACACTATGATGCTGAAAACATTAGGTGCATTTTTTTAAATGGGTATTTTCTGATAGCTTTAGAAAATTTTCTCAATACAGAGGGTGGGGCTCTAGTTTATATCTGGAGGCCAATAGATTAAAATTGATCCCAGATCAAGTATTCAAACTCGAATTCGAGCATACATATAACATCTACAACCTCAAGGAAACGCTGACCTTAGGTATTTTGGGAGGAATGAGACAATGAGGGTGAAAATGATGCTCTTCTAAAAATTTTGAGAAATTTAAAACGCCAGAAAAAAGAAAAGCTTAATTTACTTAAAATGCTTGATAGAACAAAAAAAACAAAACAAAAAAAAACAACAACAAAAACAACAACAAAACAACAACACAAACAGCAAAAAAAACAAAAACAAACAACAGCAAATAAAAAAAACCCCAACAAAAACAAAACAACAACCCAGAATAAAAAACAGAACATATAGGCTACCTATTCCTCACTAGTTAGGCTTTCTTTGTCTATCTCCTCTGTTTTTCATTAATCATTCTTTATCTTCCTTCCTCCTTTTCTCTGCCCCCTCTCTATTTCTTTCTCTCGCTCTATAGGCCTGGGGTTTTCTGTTAATTATTCGTTATCATCCCATTCTTTGTATTTCCTATCTCCATTCCTCATTCTCCCTTTCCTCCACTGACACCACGCTACTTTTTTTCTGTCTCCAGTCTTTATCTTCTCTCCCTCTCACCCCCTTATTATTACTGACTATACCTTTCTTAACCCATCTCCCATCCCTTTCTCTCCCATCTATCCTTATTTTTTCTGTCTCCTGTCTTTCTTTGTCTTCTCTCCTTTTCACCCCTTTATACTCACTCACTATGCCTTTCCTTACCCCCCTCCCCTCCCTTTCTCTAAGTCCCATCTGTCCTTATCCAGCCTCTCTATCTCGTCCAGTCTTGTTTTGTTGTTTTGCTCAATACCCTGTACCCAAGAACGAACCTGATAGGTCAGCGGCCTGGGTCTACCTGCTTTGTTAACACTAACCACAAGACCGCAGGAATGAGGAATAGTTAGCCAATATAACTTTAAGGTACTCCCTGTGAATTCCTTTTGTAGACTACCAGTAGCCTATATAAGGTCTTCCTATAAGTAATGTGCCAAACTGATATGCCAGATCAGGACGCTTTTGCTTTCACTAGAGACCAAACATTGGTTTTTTGTTACAATTGTCTAAACTTAGTCAAAACTGTTTGCAAACAAAATCACAAAATGTGTTGAACTGTAAAAACCATATTTTTTTTTAGACAATTATGTTGAATTTGAAACGAAAAAAAGCATTCACATAAAACCCCAACAAATCAATAGAAGAATTTTGTGTTTTTTAAGTTCCTTTGAACGTTTTAATACAAATTGATATTGCCCTAAAAATAAATTTTGATTGATCAGATCTGTCTGATTTCTCAAAACAGCTCTACTAGGCTGTTAGAAAAAGGTAGCCCTGGGGTAGAACTTCGGCTTCTCACGCAGGAGATCTGTGCTCCGCTCTGGCGATTTTGTCCCCTACTGGTTGGGTTGGTGTCAGTTTAATTTGATCGGCTCAGACAGAGTTTATGGTTTCCCTGCATTGTCTCTGCGTGGTAGCCTATATACTTGATAGACGTTAGTCTTGGGTCCCGTACACAATATAGCCTACATAGTGCTGACACTGAACACTAAGCAACAATCCATTACAGTATATAGTTTCTTATCATGAAGGTGTTGATGAATATATTTAAAATCTTAGAAAATAATAGTTTTTTTTTCTCTGTTTGGTTTCTAAATATATCCAATTGAATTGTTTAAGATCCAGGTGCGGATTGCTCGGTGTGTGGCATGTGTGCAACAAGTGCCTCTGGTACCATGGCCGTCAAGTACTAAATCCTGCAGTGTGGAATCCCAATGGCCAAACTAGGTGGGTGGCTGCTTCTTTTATTTTTGATGAAGAGAATTTTATTCATCCACCTTTAATAAGCTTTAAAAGTTTCTTTCATGATCTGAAGAATTTAAGAAAAACACAGTTTGGCGGATGCCTCGGTGTGTGGCATGTGTGCAACAAGTGCCTCTGGTACCAACGCTGTCAAGTACGGTACCATGAGAGAAAATGTCCTTAACCTTCAAGTTGTTTTGCCTGATGGAAGAGTTATTGATACTGCTGGCAAAGGAAGGAGAACAAAGTAAACATTCCGATAGCATTCAAATTGGTTTTCTTGAAATTTATTTTATATTCTATTGGATTGAAAGAAAGGGCCAATGAATTGGTTGTGAACTTACAGCACTTTAAAAAAGATAAATATATTTTATATTGCAGCTTGTGTACAGCAGCTAATATTAAAAAACAACAACATTGACTTAGATAGCCTTTTTGTGAACATGAACTATTCTGTACAAAAAATACTTGTTAGTATGATCCTATGAAGTTCTATGCTGATGAAGGAACAGTTAAAAAATTTAATGGAGAGTTATCAAACAATAAGCGGTTAAGACCTTTTCTTCAAACATAAAACTATTTTTTCAATTGTTAATTCAGAAAGATTATTGGTGTTGCTTTTGAGTTGCAAAAGGAATTAATTGACAAACTATTTCTCTGCTTTTTTGTGTTTTTTTTTTTTTATTAATCTAAATTTAAATGACTAAAGCTAGATCTATGCGGTGTGAAGAAATAAATTAAATGTATAACACACTTTGAAATAAATATTTCCTTTTTATTTCAGAAAAACTTCGGCAGGGTACAACTTGACAAATCTCTTCTTAGGGTCAGAAGGCACGTTAGGAACCATCACAGAAGCAACTGTGAGACTTTATGGAATTCCAGAAAAGGTTTGCGTTTTTTTATTCAATACAAGGATTTAGCAAAATAAGATAGAAAAATTAGTAAATCCTTTTTTTCTTCTCTTCTTGCAATGATGATTTTTGTATGAAAATATATTTTAATCTCTCAGCTGCCATTGAATTAAAATGTCTCTGCATGAACGATCTTGTCGGAAGCCTGCCTGCTCATCTCAGAGTCTCTTGTCCATGGTAGTCCTCAGCCTCTCTAACCTGATTCTTGTCAAAACTTTGCCAGGGATGGATAATAACATGATTCCTCGCCAGTTCCCGCAGGATAACAGATCCCCTTTCTTGGGCAGCTTTTCCAGTCTCCTGGAACTTTCTCCCGTTCCCAAATTTTTCATAGAAGTTGGTGCAGCATGTCAGTCGAGGTCTGTATGTTGGCCTTAAGAGCCTGGTATGCCGTCTGGACCTGCTGCCTTTCCTGACTTGTGAGACTGAATGGCCTTGTTGATCTCTGCCTTGCTAGGAGGATTGGTGTTGATGTCTAGGAACTTTGTTGGTCATGGGATATCTGGTGGGGCCAGTGGGGCAGGTCTGTTGAGCGCTTCCTTGAGGGGCTACGCCCATATACAATCTTTTAGTGTAAGCTTATACCCTTACTTTTATTCTGAAACAAGTGGCGAAATTAGATATTGATTAAACTTTAAAAAAAAAAAATTGCCACTTTGCTAGGCTTGTTTTTGGAAGCATGAGCCGCCATCGTCTTTACTTATACATGTACCTACCCCTAGTGGTCTTTTATTTAATTAGTTTTACTAAATTCATTATCTACACTCCTCCAAACCTATTTGGACTTGGAGACATGTGATCATCCCTAGTTATAACTATCAAGATAATACTTTTCAATTTTTCCCCCATAATATCTTTGTAAAAAGTAGTGATATTTTGTCAAGGATACGTCATATTCAATTTCTTTTTTTAGGTTTTAAGGAGTATCACACCACGAACATGTTTTCTGCATATTAATTTTGTCACTATGAAGTTCCGAAAATTGCTCCAAGTGGCAGTTGATATTACTCTGAGACAAAATTTAGGTTGGCAAGTCTGGATAATATCAAGAGTTGCTTGTCATATTTCAATTTAGGTTTTCCAATATTTTCTTGAAACATTTTTTTGCCATGCTTATCTTATTGTTTCACAGATATCAGTTTGTTTTTCTAATGTAAATATTTTTAAACAATGGTTGTTTTGAATGATTTGTTTGTCTTCCCTGTATAATTAACTGCCCATCACTCCATGCTGGTAAAGTTAGTTAAAAAGTTTTTGATGATTTCTACCTAGAAATGCAATCAATCCTCTCAAATCTTTCTAAACACCTCCGCTTCAGTTTGATTTTTTTTTGCAAAAAGTTGTCTTTACACATACACATGATAATTATCTCCTATAAATAATTATTGAATTGTGGCTATTGATGGAATATTTTGAGTGTTTGTCTAATTGAGAATATTTCTGTTTGCCCAGACCATATCTGCTGTGTGCCACTTCAAAGAGGTCAAAGAAGCTGTGGATACAGTGGTCCAAATCCTGCAGTGTGGAATCCCAATGGCCAAACTAGGTGGGTGGCTGCTTCTTTTATTTTTGATGAAGAGAATTTTATTCATCCACCTTTAATAAACTTTAAAAGTTTCTTTCATGATGTGAATAATTTAGGAAAAACACAGTTTGCTAAAATTGTATTACCACGTTTTTCTCGCTGCCACAGAATTCCTGGACGACACTGCCATCGACTGCTTCAACAGGTACTCCAAGTACAATATGACGGTGGCTAATTCGCTGTTCCTTGAGTTCCACGGCCCAGCATATGGCCTGGATGATCAGTTCCAGTCAGTCAGTAAGTTACTATACACTAGTCCAAGTTTATTCGCCCATTTCACTGGCTATGTTTTTAGGTTTAATGTAACACCATTGGGATTAAAAAGGAAAACGTGTCATAAATCCTCTCATGTCCAGATTTGTACGAAGTTCAAAGGCATTGGTAGGAACTTTATTTATTTATAGGTTTCAATGTAGGTTTGTACTTGATTATTGTGAAAACGTGTCTGGTTTAGTTTCTGGTTGTTTTTTTGTTTGTTTTTTTTTACAAACTGTTTGTATTTGTTTATTACGTGAATACTTTAAATATAGAACACTCAGTAAAAAAAAAACTTTTTTAATCTCAAAGGCAAAATAAAAATAGGTCCAATATTATGCTGTTCTTTACACTGCAGTCATAGAAATTGTTTTTATAGGTGAAGTTTTCTTTTGTTCAGATGGGATTCACACTCAGTCTATTGAAATGTTGGTACCTGACTGCATGCAAAACTGGCAGAGTCTAAAACATTTGCAAATGAAACTAAAACACTCATTTTTTTCATATGATTCAAAGAGCAAACTGGGATTTTTTCTTTTTTGTTTTGTTTTGAAATCAACACATTTAAACATTGGATATGAATATTAGGCTGATTTCTCTACATTCGTATCTTCATCATCATTGTCAGCTGTAAAATAGAATTTACAGTCATGGCTCTCATTGGGCAAATGTGAAATGTTTTGTGAAAAAGAAACAAGACATTCATTAGTTTTTGTAAGCAGGAATAGAGAAGATCCACCCCCTCCCGAGACTTATTTGTTGCATGCAACGCACTTTAACTTTATGCTTGTCGGCTCCTGGCCCTAGAGAGTTTGCTGCTTCTCTTGCTCAGTTTGATGTAATAATGGGGGAAGTCTGTGTTGCTTCCGTTATAACCAATACTCGTATGCTAAGGAGTCACTCTTCCCTAAGTATGTTCTAGGTGAATAACCACCACACCTCCCACAGACACACACACATTTAGCTATGTAGGCCTATTTAAATGAAATGTTACCGCCTCATATCACCCAGAGGAGCTGATTGAAATGAACAACGGCTTCGGCCTGGAACAAGCCACTGATGCCGATGAGAGGAACCGCCTGTGGAAAGCGAGGCATGAGATGCTCTGGGCCTGCACTGCTCTAGTCCCGGGATGTAAGGTCAGTCAGTAGTCATTGCATTCAGACTGGGCCTTCTTTAATAGCCCCGATCTGATTTTTCTCTTGTCATACCATAGCAGTGAGGAGTGATCATAATCAAAAGACCTTCAACCCCTCTCCAATCATCTGCAGTATTGTATAGTTTGATGTTAATTTCAGGAAGGTTATCGTTCAAAAGGCAAAAAAACAAAAAAAACCCAACCCAACCCAAACCAAATTGTACAGCATTTCGAAAATGTTTCTTTCAATAAGATCAATTAATAAACACTCAAAAACTAATTAAAATTTTTTTTTTAATCTATGAAAGGTAACTAAACTCACATCTAAAAAAATGTTCACCATTTTGTTCATTTTTCTGATAGTCTGAGAGGGAAATAAGGAGCAACCAAGTTCACTATAGTGGCATGGTACAACTGTGCTTCACTGCATTTCTGGTTAATCTGTTGTACATTTGACTTTAAATTTCAACTTTATGATGTGATTTGCAGTGGTTACATTGCTTCTTTCTCAACAGGCATACTCAACTGATGTGTGCGTTCCAATCACACATTTACCAGAGATCGTCACAAAGTCCAAGGAGATGATTGTTGGAGCAAAAGTGATTGGTAAGGCATTCCCTATCTAGAAACTAAAAAGATGAAGCCTAGGTAATCTTCTTTCCCCCTGACATTTTAAATACAGTATTCAAAATTGAATAGCAAGGGTGGATGACCATTTCAGGCTTGCCATTCATTCCAAGTGAGTAGGAGCTCGTTGATTAGATCTACATCGCCTTTATAAATTATTCCGTAGACCAGAAAAGATAAACCATAACTTAAATGAATCGGTATTGACGATAATTCAATGCAGTGTTTGCTTTCTTTGATAATAAGGAGAACCATAAGAAAGCAAGAACGCACGGGATCTGATGACGACCATGCAGAGTAGGTGACTTGTAGTTTTCTCAGAATTACCCATTTGCTTGTAACTGAAAGTAAAATGTGAAAAGGACATGGGGAGGGAAAGTGGTCGCAGGTCTCTCTCTCTCTCTCTCTCTCTCTCTCTCTCTCTCTCTCTCTCTCTCTCTCTCTCTCTCTCTCTCTCTCTCACACACACACACACACACACTCGGACTCAGAAAGAAAGAAGAGTTAGCACTTTGATTTTAGTGGTTCGTTAAAACAGATACACTAGGCATGTCTGTGAGGAAGTTAAAAACAAGAACAAAAACGAAATGTATTGGGACTCTACAGCATTAGATTTTGATCTAAACCTAGAATCAAGAGTAACGACGGAAAATTAATATGAGCACATAGCTCTTTAATTATATTGGATAGCATCTAGTTTCCAAGTTCTAAATAACTATGCACCGCATTCCATCATAGTGATCTGAGACTAAACTACTTAGATGCTACCTTCTCAGTAGCCTACCAAAGTATAGAATCTATAGGCTATCAGACCATGTAGATCTAGATTTCTAGCTGTACAAAGTGTAGCTAGATTAAAGATTAGATTTAGAAGGCACTTGGCTTTTTGGTCTACTTTTGAAAAGATTTTAAATCTACGGCTCGATCTAGAGCACCTCACTCCAGTAATCAGTGTCTTTGTTGCTGCAGGTGTAGTCTTTAGACAATATTGATAATAGATCCAGATAATTTTCATCTCTGGATTCCATGACAGACTATGATATTTTATTTTTATGTGAATTGATCTGTCTTAAAAAAAGTTTTAACTAATAACATGGTCTTATGGGGGGTGGTAAGGAAAATATTAGGTGCAACTAGTCCGAATTAGATAGGTTACATCAAGTTTGAGTAAAACTGAGACATTGTGAAAATTCTCCCCCAATGGTCTGTTTGCAATTCACACAAAAATGTTTTAGGGACTTTGCCTCTGCAGTGCTAGAATTGAACCATATTAAAAGATTCAGTAAAAACTGTTTTCATACCATTGTATGCATTTCCCTTCTGTTTCTTATAATTTTAGATCAGGATGATGGCAAAAAATTGCTTTTTGTTGAGGACTTTAGTAGAACATTAATGCACATTATTCAGATTTTTTAGAAGAAATTCAGATTTTTGACAGAATTATTCAGATTTTCTGTTCCTGGAGTGTGGCAGGTCTGCATTTTTATATAAATATAGAATTAATTAGAAATGTAATACTTGTTGCAACTCAGAAGTTTCAAACTATGTTCCGCTCTTGTCAGGCGACCTGTATTTTGGTTTCGTTTGACAACAGGAAAGGTTTTTTATGTACCCATTGTGAGATATAGAGTTACCTCACTTGATTAGATACAGAAAGTTTTCCTGTTTATTTATAATCAAACAATGATTCCAAATAATTGCAAAAGTAACATTGATTGAACATGTATAACTCAATTGGAAAAATCATAGTTTTTATGTTAGAATAGGGCTATGGACATCTGTGAAGCATTATCACATACTAGTTTGCTTGCTGCTTTGCGTGCTGTTGGGTCGTTGGTTTCAGCTGGAGACTGGTGATTAGTCTAGCTTGGTCATCTTTTGAAATCTTTCAAGGGTCAAGATCAAATTACACACTTTACCAAAAGGGCTCGATAATGAAGATAATAACATCTTTTTAATTGAAGTACTGTATTCAATGGAATAAAAATTTGTATATCACATACCTTTATGGTTAAAAAAAGATATACCGAAAGAAGGTAAAGTAAAAGGATGACATGGAGCTGAGAATATGAATGCCAGTGCAAGGCTGAAACCAATGGGTGTATCTCTAATCTTGTTTGCTATTGAGTTACTTACTTGAACCCTTTTTGATTGTTTATATGTGTTTTGCTGCTGCCAGCTCCTATATGTGGTCATGCTGGAGATGGAAATTTTCATGTGATCTTTCTCATGACTGAAGATGAAGTTCGCAATCGGTGGCAAATGGAAATTTCTAAATCAATAGCTAAGTGAGTAAAAAATGCAAGTCTATGTTTAAAGAATTCGGCAAAAAATTGTGAAAATTATGATCTTCGAAGGACAAAAAGAAACAGCACTTACTAATTGTTTGTTGTATCTCTCTTTCTCTTTTATGTCTTGTTGTGACCTGCTATACTTACGTTTTCTTTCTCTGTCTTCTTTTTTAACCTCCTCTCATTATGTTTAGGCAAACATCTAGCAATGAAAATCTTATAAAAATTTTGAGGTTTTCATATTGAAACATTAATTCGTATATATATCTGTCATCTGCATTTTTTGTGGCCGCAAATATTAGGGGCAAAGGCAACATTTGGCCAATTCCCCAAAATTGGCAATTCTTGACAAATTTCATCAAAATGCAAGAAAAAAAAAGTAAAAGTGCGAAACTGAAAAATATAGGAGTTGCACCTTTATATTGGCCCAAACCCCAAGCGAAGCCACTCTCTAGGCTAATTCTAGTTATTACATTTGATCTAGAATAAATTTCAGTCATGGATTGTTTCCTGAAAAAAGACCCCAAGTGTGCCAGGCACACAACAGCTCAAGAGAGGCATAGTGAGTTCAAGAGTGGACACATGTCAGTGGTCAGCTCTTGTTCTGCACCTCTTGCAACATTGTGCTTGACCACAAACGAAAGCCGATCACATTTACTGACATTGACCCAAGCAGTAGGGAACGCAACAGCCAGGATTCGAACTCGGGACCTTTTGTGCCGGAAGCCGATGTTCCACCCCTGGACCACCCCCACCCCCCTAGTTTGTGCGGTGACGCACAACAAAAATAAGTTTGTGACCGGTATTTAATTATCTTATTACATATTTGTGAACTGGTGAAATTATAATGGTCTTCTCCGCCATAATGGTCTTCTCCGCCATAACTAATCAAGGTACAAACTTGAAATTTAGATATATTGCTACCATACCTTGGAATTTTCCGCCGTATTATTATTGTTTTCTTAAACCCATTTAATGTCAACACTACCACTTATAGATCTAAATAATTTTTTTTCTTTCCGTTCGACATGTTCACGTGCGGGCTCTGCTCGGGTTATACATGTAATACTGAATTCCAGATCTATCGAATGGGGATCTTTCAGGGTTTAAAAACATTCGAGCGCAGTTTAAATTCTATCTGGATATACCTCGACTATCATTGAAAAGGGGATATACGTGGATCTAAAAGATAAATCAAATGTACCTAGATATAGGCTTCTACTACTCATAGATCTACATATCATTTTTTTTTCTTTCCATTCAACATGTTCACGTGCGGGGCTCTGTTCAGGTTATAATACTGAATTCTAGATCTATCGAATGGGGATCTTTCGGGGTTTAATACATATATGTAACCGTAAATTTATGTAAATGGTTTTAAATATATATGTAAATGTGAATGTGAAGCTCATAGAGCATCATTATGTTGTATATTTTTAGATTATTCGCTATATAAATGTCCTATATTAATTATTATTATGATTATTGTGTTAGTGCTGGAAATAATAAAGGCTGCCTCCTTTAACACCATAAATTGTCTTTTTTTTAAAAATTGTTCATATAGCATGTTTATATTTTTTGGATGCTTAATTATGCCCGACAAATGTTTTGGCAAATTTGGTCCCTTTTGGCAAAATTTTTGACAAATTTTGAAGTTTTTTTATGGCAAAATGTGGCAAATTTTAGGCCCCAATTTGGCAAAAAATGCAGATGACAGATATATACAGCGCCTTGTTTCTTTCCCTAGTTGAATTCTTATCAAATTTGTTTGTTCTCCGGGAGGACCTATCTATTTTTATTGAATTACTTGTCTTTTTTTCCTTGCTTAGAACCAACCCCTTCTCTTTTATTTAACAACTATCTTTTTTTTTATTGATTGACGCGTTTGCTATATTTTTTTTACCCGAGAAGGATGAGTCACGTTTTGTGCACTTTCATTTCCTGACACTTTTGTTCCAATGTTTCTATTTTTTTCTGCACCATGGGGTTTCCTTGAAGCCAATCCATTTGTGGGTGAAAATCACCTGTATACTTATAAATAAGATTCGGCAATGGTATTCTCTCTCTTGCTTTCTCTCCCTTTACCTATCTCTCTCTTTCTCTCTCTCCATTTCACTCTCCCTCGCTCTCTCTCTTTACCTCAAAGGTATACATGTACTAGGCTTTTATATGTTTTTGTCCATGCTCCTGCTCCTCCTCCTCCTGCTCATATCACTGCTGCTTTTATTCCTCCTCTAACTCCTCACCCTCCGCCTGCTGCTCCTACTCCTCTAGTTCCGCCTCCTCCTCCAACTTATTTTCCTCCTCCTCCATTTCCTTCTGTTAGTGTTACTGCTCTTCCTATTGTTCCTCTCCCTGCTCCTGGTTCTCATATTTCTCCTACTGCTCCTTTTCCTATTCTAGCTCCCGTCCTGGTGCTTTTCATCTTCATGCTCTTATTCTTCCCTCTGCACCTACACCTGCTCATCTTCTTCTTCCTTCTACTCATCTTTCTTCTCCTCTTCCTGCTCATCTTCCTTCTCCTACTATTGTTCCAATTGCTGCTCTTCGGCATCCAGCTCCTCCTGTTCCTCCTGCTGTACCTCCTCCTCTCATCCTCTTGTTCCTGCTCTTCCTCCTCTCCTCCTGCTGTACCTCTCCTCCTCCTCTTCTTGCACATCAATATTACGCTACTTCATTATTTTTCTTTTTCCTTCTTTTCCTCTTCTTAGAAAGATTGATAGATAGAGAATATAGAAAGATAGAAAGACAAAGAGGATGTCAAGGGTGATAAAGGCAATTTTTCGATAAGCCTTGCTGGACATGAAAAAAAGTCTTTACTTGTACAGAGAAACGGATAGATGGATGAAAATATAGATAAATAGACATATGAGTAAATGGATTGATGGTCGGACCGATAGATATACAGAACATTTTCCACCACATGTATTTGGAATATTTTTTAATTCTCTTTTAGGGTCACTGGGTGAAAAACACCAAGGAGTGGTTTACTGTTGAAGAAAAACAACAGCGCCTGTGCCCGTGCTTTTTTTTTTCTTTATAGGTCAACAGGTGATTTTCATCCACGAATGGCTTTATACACAAGTTGTAGTAATACAAATAATGAGTGGCGGTGAAGGTTAACCTTCAGTTTTGGAAAACCAGGCATGAATTTCCATATTTATGGGCTTCACATTTCTTTTACTTTGAATTACTTATTTCGTTTGTCAAAAGTGATGCAAAAACTGCATCTATTATTTATTAGAAGGAAACTGTTTGTCTTTTGTAAGTTATAATTATTATTTTACAACAGGAAAGAAGTAAACCATCTTGTAAAAATGGAATCTTGTTAGATCGGTAGGCATGCCTTGGTTGTTAACTATAAAATGATACAGAGTGAGCTTCAACTGGTAACAAACTTTAACATTTTTTCCCTAGCTGGCTGGTTAGTTAGCTCCCTGAATTATTCGTACCTCAACATTTTTTTCCCTTTTCTAAGTTTAATATCTGTATAATCTAGATCTAGAATTCCTGTAATTAATATTAGTTATCTGAACATTTCTGGGTGTTATTATGAACTAGTAGGGTCCATTAGGTATGAAAAGATACAAAGTAATGATGGACGGAATAGATGGTCAGGATTAGAGACCCTTATTATACTCAATAGTAATGAATAGTTAAAACTGAACCTACAGGATTCAAAATCTCTTCGATACACCCTGTTTGTTAACTCTTAGATGTTGAAAAATGAAAAACCCAATTATACTTTTCTTTTTTTTTTCTTTCTTAGTTTGTTTTTTATTGCATTAACCACTTAAAAAAAATTGTGGAGCTTATTTATTTATTTGCTTTTTGTGTTTACATATTTAACTTTGATTTCATGTTGTGCCAGCCATTTTTCGTTTTTTCTTTATACAAATCTTATATTATGCTGAAATATTTATTAAGGTGCATAATTTTTGTTAAAATATCTTATATCGAAAGTCTTTTTAAATGAAAGCTTTCAACAAGTTCTATTTAAGTCCAATCCTACCTAAAACCATTTTGCTTCATGTAAACATACCCGTTACCCTTAATTTTTCTATTTATGTCTTCTGGCATGTTTATCCTTAATACAATATTGTTACCGGATGTATATTTTAAGTTCTGGGCGTATTTGTTTCTTGTTCAAATTTGAACTTTCAAGCTGAATAAATTTATTGAACTAGAAGAATTAACCTTTTTACATCGCATGATTTTAGGCCTATTCTGTGTGTATGCACTATTTTTAGAGAATTTAAAAATCTTTGCTGTTTATGATTTTTAATTGGAGGGTGTGCAGATCAATATAAAAAGGTGTTAGAACAAGAACGTATCAACCTGCACACGTGTGGGCAGTGATGGAAAAAGTTTAAAGTTATATAAAACAACAATAAGGGATTAGAATCGCAGTTTAGTTAGTATCATTTCTTTCCTTAAGACACATTATCAGAAACATCAGCTTATCATTTTTCTTTGCTCAACTTGCATGATGAGCAAGTTATAGAATCATTTTGATCTGTGGAGCATTAAATTATCGGTATTAGATTATGGGAATTTATGAGTGTTTATAAAAAAGGTTTCTGCAAAAGTATAAAAATATTTTGAGAGAGATATTCAGTTGTTACATACTATATAGTATTTTTTGTTGTTATTTTTTTTTCATTTAAGGCATATGCCATTTTAAAAGTTTCCTTGTGTTTTAGACTTAAAGTATTTTGAAAAGAAAGGATATATATACATAATTTTATGCTATATATAGATATAGATATTTAGTGATTTATTGATGCTGGAGTACATAAAAACCTTTATTCACATGACAACATAAAATAAAGAATAAATATCAACAGAGTTCATTATGTCACCTTTAGAATAAAACTAATTCTTTGTTTCCTCCTCTGTTTTTTTCTCGGTTTGGCCTGTGTGTGTGGCCAGACTGGCCCACCAACTGAACGGAACCTGTACCGGGGAACACGGCATCGGAATGGGCAAGCGGGAACTGCTGATCGCAGAGGTCGGGGATGAGACGCTGGGTGCCATGAAGCAGATCAAGCAAACCTTCGACCCAAACAACATCATGAACCCAGGCAAAGTCTTCTTCTAAAGGCCATGCTTACTTTGGGCGTAGCAAAGAATCTTTCAGCTCCCACAACATGTGGCACAATTTTGTGTGTGTGTGTGTTAGAATTATAAAAAAGGAGGAAAATTCCCAAAGTAGTTATAGTTGAAAATTGCAGCCCTTTTAAGTCTGTTTTTCTTTTTTACGTCTTTACTATCTTGTTACTCTTTTATATTTATCTATTGGATCGTAAATGTAGATCACAACACATATACGCAAACAAACGAAAAATAATGGAAAGAGATCTATGTCTCAATCTAAATGTTTTTTAATGAAATGAAAACTCTTTCCTTTTCCTTAGTTTAGTCTAAATAATAACAACCCCCAAAAAAAACAACAACAAAACAACAACAAAAGAACAAAAAACAGCAACAACGACAACAAAAATAAAAACTAAAAAAAAAAAAACAAGAAAAAAATCCTGAGGTGTAACATTCTAAGGTCTTTTCATAAGCAATAATGTGTGGCCAAAGTTACCTTTGATCATATCCATTTTAATTTTTATGGTCCTTCCTTCAATTTCTTTTTTTGGCCAAAAATTAAAGATTTTGGTTCATCTCATGATATGGTGTAAGAGGACAGTATGTTGCAATATGAAATGCACTACATTTTACTGTCCTATCTCTTGATTCATAGTATTATAAACTATTCATCAGAGAAAAATTATATGAATGTGAAAAGATTTGTGATACAGAATTGTAAATATCTAAAAAAAAAAAAATTAAGTATATTCTAATTTCTATATAGTTTTTTTCCCCAGTCTATCTCGTTTTTTTTTTTATTGTTTAATCATAAAAAAAGATTTGAAAAAAATGTACATATAGTCAATTTCTTTGAACTTTAGAGTAAATAGGGGAATGTAGCTGAACAAAATTGATATCCTCGTAAATTTTCAATGTTTTTAATTGTCACATCTTCATTCCGTAAAACATGATGAGAAGGAGGAAGAGAGTAGTTATTTATTTTATTGTACAATAGGACAAAACAGGTTGTTTTTCTGTTGCAATGGTTCAACAGCTGATAATTTTGCTTAGTACATGTATTTTTGATGGATGAAACAAAGCACTTGGGGAGCTTTTTGGGGACTGCAGGGAAAACTACTCTGAAGCCTTTCTTACACTAACATCTATTAATATGCAAACCGTAGCCAACTAAATGTATGGCAAAAGAAACCACATTATTGCTTCTGGATAGCAGTGATACTACTGCTCATTAAAGAAAACAAAAAGAACTACTGACCCATTTGGAAGTCAACTGGATTTCATTGGAGATTATGAGTGAAAAAACCCCACACCAAGACAACCGGTTACACCTACGCTGTGTCTTTTTATATACCATGTGATAATATAATAATATGTAAAAATTGTACTTGAAAGTACCAGCCTGTGAAAGACCAGTGGATGCTCATATTGGTTGGATGTTTCAATGTAGCTTAAAGTGGAAGAAGCTCTCTGTGTTATAATTTTTCATGCAATGTTGACAGATTTGAAAAACATGCAAATGTAATGTCTATCAAATTCAACAGTCATTTATTAAATATTATACAGTGAGATTTTTAAACTTTATAACAAGCCTTTTTTTATTTGTATTTTTACCTGAAGTGTTTTTAGAAGTCTTTACTCTAGAAACCTTAGATGATCAAATGCAACAATAATGTTCATTACACATAATGTTTTTAATGAAAGGTAAACAATTATGTATTCAAGAAGTTATCTGAATACATTTTTGTTTTAAATTTTGCTGGTTTGATCAATAGACTGGACAACTTAAAAAAAAAATTTGAATATTTGTAATAAAGTTTTCATCAAAAGGAAATTTTTATTTTGTTGAAGTCATCAAATGAATTTGAGAATAAATTAAACTGAAAAAAAAATTCAATGTCTGGGTTAAATTTTTCATCTTTTGTGTACTTGATTAGTG